>CAWUPM010001312.1:0-61094 GCA_963924295.1 Dioctria rufipes
AAAAGTAGCTATTTATCTTGCCTCCCATTACTTAATGTAAATTGTAAATACATCTCAGAAGACGTGACAATATCCATACACATAAATGTATTCTTTTATCACTATACTTTCCAGAGAGGCCCTCATTTGTAAGGAATAAAGATGTCTTGCATCAGAAAAAAGAAATATATGCAATTTTATAATATTTTGTTCCACCGATCCATCGAAAACTGAATATTTGCCAGTGTTAGCAACAAAACACTGAATTTTTTATCCCACTGAAAATTATATTAAAAGTTTCCGCGAAACCAATTGTATTATTTCTAAGCTTTCTTCGCCCTGGAAAATTATTTTTTATACTTATTTCTGTCGAAAAGTCAATTTGCTCCTTTAATAGTTGAATTGAATAAGGTAAAATGAAAAGGAATTTTCGAAATTTAGAGACATGGCTGAAGATTACATGATTACCAGCCGTTATCACTATTTTTCTTTTGTATTCCTTCCTAACTATTCCATATTTTAACAGAAGAATAACTTGAAATAATTATTGTTTTCCTCATTACAAATGTATCAAATATAATGGGGTAATTAGTGGGGGAAAAATTCTATTAAAGTTTGCATAAATAGCGAAAATTTAAATTCCATTGCCGCGTTCAAAATATATGTCCTGGAGCTTAAGCTATTTGTGCGGGCTGGAGCTTATATGCTTGCAGGCAAACTAAGTTAGTATCTACACGAAATAATCTTGAACAACCGAATTAGTTTCTCCAATATACTTTAACAAAATGCGTAAGCAATAAATTTAAGTAGGAAGAAAAAGTACATCGGGAAATTATTTAAAGTAATGAAATCCAATGCAAATGGCTGTATTCCAATTCTGGATCTCTTACACAAATTTTCCTATTGTTGTGTATTCCTTCCAAAGCTAAGAAGGGGAACACACTGTGGTCCTTGGCTGCTGTTTGTCCTCACGAGAGTTACAGATACAACCCAACCACAAATATAATAGCCATTGCAAAGGCAACGTGACCAGGGTGCAGTGAACCCATATGCACCCAACCTAATTCAATTATTCTTAGGAAATATTTTTATTAGTCTAGACGCTAAGTCAGCAATCTATATGTAGTAATTTCACATAATTTTTTGCTTAAAGAAGTAACTTTAGAAAGGTACGAATGTTAACAATAAAATAGAAAATAAGTTAGTTCGATTGGGAGTTTGAAAAGAAAAAGATCAATAAAGTTAAATCGGGAAATTTGTGCGTTTTAATTTTTTTTATTGAATAACTTAAATAGAAACTTAACTGGCGCAGTCGGTAGGATAGGCGAACGGTCCTATTCTTAATTCACTCGAAAAGGAAATTAAATTAAATTCGTAACTATTGATCTTCGTTAAGATAAAACGGCGGTTTACCGTGATAACTTTCGATACAATAAGTACCTACAGTGTAGTAACATTGAGTGACATATGTACATTGCGGCGGATTTGCGAAATTATAAATTATCAATTTTATAATTATCGATAGAATAAAACGGCGGTTTACCGTGATTATTATCGAGAGAATTAGCAACAGTGTAGTGACACTAAGTTAACTACCGAGTGAACAAAAACTAACTTAAGAATAAAAGTGCTGTGAAGTAAGTTGCGAGGGAATATCGCAAGTTGCTCCAATATTGAGGGAATATCAGTAGCAGTGGCACTAGCTGGACCGGAGAGTTTTTACTCATAGACGCCTATCCTTAATTTGAAGATATCGAACCTCATACTGAAAGAACATCAGTGAACAAAGTAGAGTATACATCAACCATAAAATGAAATATCTTCTATTATTGGTACATATGTATTGAATTATATTATATTATATATCCGTTCTTAATATCCCATCCCTATGAAAAAAGGATTCAAATCAACATTTAAACCATATCCAACAAGTATTACAAGAATATTTAGTAGCCTTAGTTCCATTCCTGAAATTATTGATAGTGAGAATATACCTAGCGTAGATAATCAATTAAGTAATAGTTCGCCTAATTTAGAAGTACCAGTGTTCAGTGATAGTGATAAAATGAATACTAATAATCCAGCCGCACCAATCACGCCAATAGATATTTTCAATTCTTTAAGAATTCCTGACGCGATCAAGGATTTACCACGATTTGATGGAAATCCTAGGTTGCTTCACGAGTTCCTTAATAATGTTGAGGAAATATTAAAGTACACTAAAACAGTTGACGGTTCACCATACTCACAAATGAAGTATTAAATATGTATGGAACCCCTCTAATTTGGGAAAACATCAAAACTAATTTAATATTACATTACTCGGACAAAAGGACAGAGACATCTCTAATAAGAGACTTACATACTTTACGACAGAACAATAAAACAGTAGAAACATTTTATAGCGACACCGTAGAAATTCAAGCGACCATGTACAACAATATACTAATTCATGAAACAGATAGTAATGTCATAAAAGCCAAGAAAGATCTTTTCGCGGAAATGTGCTTAAATGCATTTTTGACGGGGCTTAGAGAGCCTCTGGGGTCAATCGTTAGGGCAATGAGACCTGAAACGTTAGCGGTAGCTCTATCCTATTGCATAAAGGAACAAAACATATCTTACATGAAAGCAGATCCCCATTCACACCATCATAGAATGAATAATAATAGGAAACCTAATCGAATGCAAAGTGTACCACTACCAAAACCAACACTACCTAATTTCTATAATCATACTCAGTACAAACCTTCTAACAATCCACCAGGATTCAAAAATCACTATCAGGGACCTTTTACGAACCAACGAAACCCATTTAATAATAATTTTCACACCCCATTCAATAATGTAAGATTCCCTAATCAGAATCAGAATTTCACTAATAGACAGGCTAACCTACCAATGTTACCCCCTCCAGAACCGATGGATACTAGTTCCGGAAATACACACTTGAAGCAACGTACGCCATCACATCAATCTAGATTTACTGCAAATACCCGAAATTTCCGTAATCCCATACACCCAACAAGCTCCCCTAACTACTGTGTAGAAGAACTGCACAACATAAATGAAAGAAATCATGGCTTTCATAAACCATCTGAAGGAAATCTATACCAACAACAACTAGACCAATATTATGAATACAGCGAAAATTCTCTTAATAATGAATTTGAAATAGAAGATTCCCAAAATTTTCCTATAGATGCCTCGGGAAACCAACAGGGTACCTAGATATCAATACGCATGGTTTCTCATTACCCTACATTCATATATCATCCCCTTACGGACGTCCCTTAAAATTTCTTATAGATACAGGAGCATCTTCATCATTTTTAAATCCAGAATTCACTCAGTCTGAAGAACATATTGAATGTGAGCCAATTACAATTACTACTATACTTAATAAATATAGATTGAATAAAAGAGTAATCATACCCACATTTTTAGAATTTAAGGAACCTGGTCAGTTACAATTTCTTATATTTAAATTTCACGCTTATTTTGACGGATTGATAGGATTCGACATACTCACCCAATTAGGTGCAAAAGTTGACTTAGGAAACAAAGTCTTAATAACTAATAATTCCACTATCCCTTTGAGATTTAAACCAAATTTTACTTCTGGTAAACATGTAATTGCTCCCAATTCAAAAACAATAGTTAAGGTACCAGTAGATATAATTAACGGAGATATTTACCTACAAAGCATCGAGTTAAAACCAAAATTACATATCTCTGAAGGTATTTATAATGCAAAGAACTGGTATAGTATGGTCGAAGTTACCAACGAAGCAAATTATGAACAGGTCCTACTTTTAGAGCAACCCCTGAAAGCTGAACAATATCTATCTTCCAAATTTGTAGAAATAAACAATTTTAACTTCGAATATAATCAACCAAATGTGGACGGTGATCTAACTCAAATGATACGAACATCTCATTTAAACAGCGAAGAAAAGAAAGCGCTTTTTAAAATTTGTAGAGAATATGAAAGTATTTTCTTTAAAGAAGGTCAACCTTTGAGTTTTACAAATCAAGTTAAGCATGATATCGCTACTATAGATGATTCACCAATCTATACTAAATCCTATAGATATCCGTATATACATAAAGAGGAGGTGAGGAAACAGATAAACAACATGTTAGAACAAGGGATAATCCGTCCCAGTTATTCACCTTGGAGCTCTCCAGTTTGGGTAGTTCCCAAAAAGAAGGATGCCAGTGGAAAACAAAAGTGGCGTCTGGTGATAGACTATAGGAAGCTCAATGAAAAAACTATCTCCGATCGTTATCCCTTACCCAACATAAATGAGATATTGGACAAGCTGGGAAAATGCATGTATTTCTCCACTCTAGACTTAGCTAGTGGATTTCATCAGATTGAGATGAATCCAAAAGATATCCAGAAAACAGCCTTCACGGTTGAAGGAGGGCATTACGAGTATATCAGAATGCCTTTCGGACTCAAAAATGCACCCTCCACATTTCAAAGAGTGATGGATAATGTTTTAAAAGATCTGCAAGGAAATATATGCTTAGTTTATTTGGACGACATTATCATTTTCTCGACATCTCTACAGGAACATATAATAAACCTAAGAAAAGTTTTTGATAAATTACTCGAATACAATCTAAAAGTGCAATTAGATAAGTCGGAATTTCTCCACAAGGAAATTGCCTTTTTAGGGCACATTGTCTCTACAGAAGGTATTAAACCCAATCCCGAAAAAATTCAAGCAATAAAAGGCTTTCTTATACCACGTACCCAGAAAGAACTTAAGTCCTTCTTAGGATTGTTAGGATATTATAGGAAGTTTATCAGGGATTTTGCCAAGTTGGTCAAACCTCTAACGGAATGCCTGAAAAAGGGTAAATCGGTTGTGTTAAATGAACGTTATGTCAAAACTTTTGAGACTTGCAAGAACATCTTAACAAATGATCCTATTTTACAATATCCGGACTTTTCTCAATCATTTAATTTAACCACAGATGCGAGTAATTTCGCAATAGGCGCCATTCTTTCTCAAGGACACATTGGTAGTGACAAACCAATCTGTTACGCTAGTAGAACGCTAACAGATACCGAAGTGAACTATTCCACCATCGAGAAAGAGTTACTTGCGATCGTCTGGGCGACTAAATATTTTCGTCCCTACTTATTCGGACATAAGTTTAAAATCGTGACAGATCATAAACCTCTAACCTGGCTCATGAGTCTAAAGGAGCCAAATTCTAAATTGGTTAGATGGAGATTGAAATTGGAAGAGTACGACTACGAGATAGTCTACAAAAGAGGGAAACTAAACACGAATGCGGACGCTCTTAGTAGAATCAAGATTAATAGCCAAGAAACTGAAAATCGTCTCGAAGTTAATATCAATGACGCTTCTATTCCAACACAAGATACAGGAGGGTCTACAATACACTCAGCAGTTGAGAATTTAAATGATGGAATTGCAATATCCGAGAGACCTCTCAATGAATTTAATCTCCGAATTATATTAGAAAATTCCGACCAAAAACCACAGTCATCTGTAGAGATTCCCTTCAAGAATAAGCAGCGGCGAACCATACGAATGTTACAGTTTACGGAAGAAATCATGATCGACGTTTTCAAGAAGTATTTAGCTCCAAAAAAGCTAACAGCGATATTAACTGATGATGAAACTTTCCGCATCGTACAGTCTATATACTCAAGATATTTTTCAAATAGCAAAACCTTCCGTTTAATTAGATGTACGAATTTATTAATAGATGTAAAACAAAATGATGAACAAGATAAGCTGATAAGGGATTACCATGAAAATAATAACCACAGAGGTATAAGTGAAACCCTGCTACATTTAAAGAGGGAATATTTTTTTCCCTTTATGAAGAATAAGATAATTCACACTATTAATAATTGCGAAAAATGCCAAACACTAAAATACGACAGACACCCAAAGAAAATAAAATTTGAGAAACCAGAAATTCCCACAAAACCACTAGACATTCTTCATATAGATATCTATAGTATTAATAATCAACAGATTTTAACAATAACCGATAAATTTTCCAAATTCGCTTCAGCATACACCCTACCTTCAAGGAATAGTATTCTAATAATAAAATCCCTTAAGCATTTTCTAAGCCTTCACGGCATACCCCTCAAGTTAATTTGTGATCAAGGAACAGAGTTCACAGCCAATATATTTAAGGATTTCTGTAAACAGTATAAAATTAATGCACACTTCACCTCATTCCAACAAAGTAGCAGTAATTCTCCTGTAGAGCGATTACATTCTACCTTGACAGAAATCTACAGGATCATACTAAGTAAACGTAAAGAAAATAAACTTGATTTAGATCACGACGAAATACTGTCAGAAACTTTAATCACATATAATAACGCTATACATTCTTCCACTAAACTAACTCCCTATGAACTATTCTATGGAAGAACTTTCCAGTTTAATAATAATGTTAAGTTTAATAACGAACATGAATATTTAAAGAAATTAAATGAATTCCAATCGGAGCTATACCCTGAAATAAAAAATAGAATTGAACATATGGAAGAACTTTCCAGTTTAATAATAATGTTAAGTTTAATAACGAACATGAATATTTAAAGAAATTAAATGAATTCCAATCGGAGCTATACCCTGAAATAAAAAATAGAATTGAACATTTAGCTAGTAATACTATAGATAAGTTGAATGAAAGAAGGGAAGATCCTGAAGAAAGAAAGGAAAATGAAATAGTCTTTAGGAAAGAATGTAAAAGAAATAAATTAACGCCTAGGTTTACAAAACATAAGGTGAAGAAAAATAAAAAAGTAACATTGATAACTACTGATAATAGAAAGATACATAAATCTAGGATCAAAAGAAAACATTTAGTATAAAACATTAGTAATATATTCTTTTTATCTATCATCCCTTACAGATTAACTTTAACGTCCAGTCAATTAATGGAAGTCCACGAATTGGCAAGTAGTCAAGGTATCCTTCCACTTAAATTGGGTACAGCACGAACAATCAAGAATTATAACAACCTTGTACACATCGTTAGATTAGAGACATACAGAGATAACGTAGACAAAATTACAAACTCTCTCAAAGCTCTTGACAATTTTGACGGACTAAAAGACTCAATCACCATAACAAAACTGAAACTTAAAGAACTAGAACATAAATTAGAATCATTGACTCCCAAATTGAGAAACAAAAGAGGATTAATAAATGGATTGGGTACTGCAATAAAATTTATTACTGGGAACATGGACGCAAATGATGCACATAGTCTAAATAAAGAAATAGCGAAATTAAATTCAAAACAAACAGAATTGCGTGAAAAATTAGATAGCCAGATCAAAATTAATTTGCAAATGATTAAAAGATTCGAAAATATAACTATTCATATTAATAAAGAGCAGGATACAATCGAAAATTTTTTGAAAAGATAACAAGAACAAGCAAGAAATAGAATTCGAATTAACGAAGACGTACTTTTTCATACGCAATACCTTAATCAGATAAATTATAATATAGATTTGCTTACCAATCATATAACCAATGTAGCAGAAGCAATAGTGTTAGCTAGATTAGATATCATTCCTAAATTAATTTTAAACCCAAATGAACTCGATGAAATTTATAATATCCTTAGTAATCAATCTATAGAAATAAAGTCTAACGAACATATTTACGAGCTATTAGGACTACAAGCTTATTATAACGGCTCAAATATAATATTCAATGTACGTATTCCAATATTATCCCATGAGCAATACTCCTTATTCCATATTATCCCGCTACCAATAAATCAAACTAAAGAAATTGTTACGAACCCATACATAATCCTCAACACTCAATATATTCAATACTTGAATGAAGTTTGTCCCAGAATAGAAGATATTTTCTACTGCAAGGAGTCAAGACGAGAACAAGTTGACCAATCAACATGCATCGGACGCCTAATGAATAATGAACCAGCCAACTGTACATTAAATGATGTCGGACCTATCGAAGCAATCCTGCAACCAGAACCAAATTACATCCTTCTTCTAAATATCAAAGAAATACCAATAAAGTCCAACTGCGGAAATAATCAACAAAGTCTTCAAGGAACCATCTTGCTACACTACAAAGATTGTGAAGTTGAGATCAACGGAATTACCTACCAAGATAATCCAAACGTATTCTGGGATGAAATCCTTGTGTTCCCAACTCTTTTCAACAGCATTCATCCAGAATCCACCATTGAGACCCTAAACATGCAGAAACTAAAAAACTATCATTTCAAAAATAAGGATGCAATAGAGATACTGAGGATAGAAACACAGAAAAGGCATAACTACACCTTCGCATCATTAATTGCCCTGGGAGTCATAATCATATCTGCAATAATTTACGTATGCAAGAAATTCACCGTGACACTAAACATAACGGAACCCGCAGATCAGATCCTCGCTCCAGCCGCATCAACATCCCAGTTCCTGTGGCCGTCGCTCCATGCTAAGGGGGGAGGAGTTACAGATACAACCCAACCACAAATATAATAGCCATTGCAAAGGCAACGTGACCCAGGTGCAGTGAACCCATATGCACCCAACCTAATTCAATTATTCTTAGGAAATATTTTTATTAGTCTAGACGCTAAGTCAGCAATCTATATGTAGTAATTTCACATAATTTTTTGCTTAAAGAAGTAACTTTAGAAAGGTACGAATGTTAAGAATAAAATAGAAAATAAGTTAGTTCGATTGGGAGTTCGAAAAGAAAAAGATCAATAAAGTTAAATCGGGAAATTTGTGCGTTTTAATTTTTTTTATTGAATAACTTAAATAGAAACTTAACTCGAGTTTTCTGCAAAAATAAGATACTTTTCCTTTTCGGTAAAGCTTATCTATTTATTTTGTAAAGGGATGTACCCAACGGTACCACACGGATTATCGCCAATTCAAAGTCCGTTTTATTTTTAAATTTAATTACTTTATTTTGTTTGTAAAGAAATACTTTTATTTATAAAAAACTTTTATTACAAGAAACTTTTAATAAAATCACAAAAACAACGCGAGAACCACCGATATTACCGATATTCTTTTTATTCTTCAAACCGCGGACTTATACTTCGACTCACTCAAAACTGTGCTCAAAAACTGTCTGACAAAAACTGCGCTCCTCATGTCCAGTCACGAGTCTTTTAAAGAAAGGCTCAGTTGTTTCAGCCCTCTCATTGACCTATAGGAATCTTAATGTGACCCATTCCCCAAAGTCAGCATGTCAGACCGGAGAAAGAATCAGCCAATCAGAATTGTTCAATTCTTTCCCACAGTCCAACATTGGTGAATCGTGAAAACGAGCCACAAAATTTCTCATGGTAAAAATATATCCACTTGTTAAATTTTTCTGGACGGCGGATTGCAACATGATCAGTATACTTGAGTGAGATAAGCAAGCGCACTTATCTCACAGTTAATTATACTGCCCCATCGAAAAATGTTTAGCGCTTGAATATTTCACTCGACACCCGATCTGTTTACTTGAATGAAATAAGCATGCGCGTCTTTCTCACGGTCAATAATGTTGACCCATTGAAAAGTGTTTAGCGCGGGCATATTAAATCCGAAATATTTGTCACATAATTTCTTGTCGTGGAGACCGAATTATTTGGGGAATATGCCCTTGAATATGACTAACTACGTCCGCTTGGACATGAAAAGATGATTTGTATATGTGCTGCTTAGATAGCCTGGCACATGTATACTTGAATCTGAGCCCTGGAATTCGTGGATGCATTTCAGACATAAATTGGCTCATGTTAATTTATGAATGCATTTTTGGACTCACTTTTTGAATTAAAGGAATTTATGGATGCTACAAACACACTATAGCAACTTTTTAACTCCCGTTTCCGATCATAGCTTCAATTAACTAAGTTATGCCTTCAAGACTGTCAAAAAATAGTTTATTTGAGAAATCTGGAAAATCAGAGAGCTTAAATAAGCGCCAAGAAATTTAACTTGACTTATTATAAAAGCAATTGTTTTCTTTCTTATTTTCAATTCTAATTTTAATTATTTTTATGTTGTAAATAAAAAGCTGGGTTTGATGACCTTGTGAACGTTTTTATTAATTTTATTTTTTTGCCTATATTTCGGTCCTTTATTTAGGCCATCCTCAGGGCATACAACACTGCAATATAGTATATAAAAATATCACCCAGTCTATATGCATTATTTTCAAGCAAAGTATTTTTGTTTTGGTAATATCCCAACACCCGAATATTCTTCTAAAAAATATTTTTGGCTATAACTCAAACCATTTCACCTACTGGTAATAGCGCAGAAAATCAACTGGCTGCACACTTAGCTCGCTCTGCTTTATATAGGAGGTCTTCCACCCGCTGGCTTTTTGGACCTTTAGCTACCAACTTAACCAGCTACTGCAATGATGTTTAAGTCACTTATTTCATGTGGCAATTTCAGAACATTTCATATTTCGCCATGACATTTGATATGCATGATAGTTGACATTGACAATGATTTGACAATTTCGCTATCTGTTGTTTGTCAGTTCATTTCTTTCTGGTTTTAATTTTCGTAGTTTTAATCTATGTTATTTATTTATTTTAATAAATATTTTCGTCTTCCTAATTTTTGCGTTTATTGTAATTGCTGGCATGGTTATGTCGTACGAAGGCCGTGTCAGGAGTATTAATGTAATTAATTTTGAGACAATCTTCCTTTGTTCTTCAGATGATCAGCTTTGATTAGTATGTTACAGGTTGCAACAACCCCGATATTGGCAATTAGTTTTTATTGGGTGAGGCTTTAATTACATATTGTGTTCAGTTATTCAAAGAATGTTGTTCGATCTCTTTAACTAAAAAGAAGAAGACGCAATAATATAGTTTCCGACATTTTCGAGGCTACCTTCACTTATTTTATCTGTGATTCAAATTATTCACAATATTTGGGGTGGTTCAACCTTCAATAAGCTCTACTAAGAATACCAAAAACTTATGTATTTAGGTACATAAACATAATTTCACAAACAAGACTGATTTTCGAAATTTTCTATAGTCTTCAGAGAACAAACACACATACATCATATGTAGCACAACACGCATACAGAAAATATTAAACAAATTTCGTAGGTATTTAAGGAAAGCATAAAATACCTACATATTCATCCGTAACATATTTATTGCCGGTAAATCCATAACATATTTCAACACGAATACTCATAAATTTTCGTATCGAAGTTGCTCCAAGAAAAGCAGCAGTAGGTACCCAACGTAATTGACGAACCAATATTATGCTCAATATTGTTTGTATGAAGTTTTAAGATTGTAGATTCGGCTAACATTCGAGGACTTTCGAAGTATTATATTCCTTATATAATATCTATGGAGGATACATTCATCTTTGCACGTTTGTTGTTTAAAAAACGCCAGCAAAGCATCTGTGCTAAAATATTTATCATGGTATGATTTCTAGAGCACCTGCACCTTGCAAGTAATTTATTTGTATGATCCTAAGAAATATACTTGGTGAAACTTTTTTTTTGTTACGATTTTACGTATTTTCTTTGTTTACTTTTGATATATATTCACCAAATGTTTCCTGAAAATGTATAATACTTTCAGGAAAAACGTTGATACTTTTGTATAATGAGATTTAAACTCCTCTTAACTGTTATCGCGGACCCATCTACTTACTCAATCCCCAAACACTTTTGCTCTTTGTAATTGCTTTTTAACGCTTGAAAAGGTTTAGCAATAAATCAAGCAGAAAAAGGAGATTGCCAAACCTCTGAACTCTGCTTGAAGCAGTTTCGCCTCCCTTCCTGAAAAAGAACCTTGGGTACGATTCAATGTTTGTATGGATGTATGTCTGTATAAATCTGTAATTATGGGAAAATACAAAGCTAACAATGACAGGGACAGTAACGTTGGCTGTAGGTATGGGCAGCCACACTAACTATGTTCACACAAGCAAACATACATACATATATATATAGATATAAACCGATGATCAAGTTCACGCGTACCACGTTTTTTACTGTAATTAATGAGAAACCACCTAAAAGTTTGTTGCTCGGAGCACTAAAAAGCTTTCTACCTCCTACGGTTTGCAATTGACATGATTGTTCAAACGTAAAAAAACTAATTTGCCTAAGGCCCTGCTTGGAATTCCTCTCCTTCTAAATTTTGTCGAGTTTTCCTGGCATTTGATAAGGAAGATAACCCAATTACGATTTCATGGAGTTTACATAAAGATGGTTTCGAGGATACACAAGTTGAACGTGATGGAAATGGGAGAAAAGGACGAGAAAAGTGAACAAAATTATATCATTACCTATACATATGGATGTGTGTATGTATTCGTTCTTGTACATTTCACACGGAATAAACATAAGAAATCGGATCTTATTACGGGGATAAATAGATAAATAAATTATCTCGAATTTCAATTACGTGCGCTTAATCAAAATATAAATTATTTCGAGAATTTAATACGAAAGGTATTCGTCCACCTGACAAAAGTTTAAGGCTGTCCATAGCACGTATTTTCCGTTTTATGACATTTTATATATAAGTGCAGATGAATTCTTCCGACAGTCATTATGAGCTTCCTAGCCATTGGTTGTAATAGTATTCTGAGCTCTTTGTGAAATTCTTATCCAGTTCCTTTGTACACTTTGAACACTGTACGGTCTGACACTAAGAAAGGAAATCCTTTATTGTTTTACACATAAAGGCTGTAAGTTCTATTATACATTTCTCATATATACCTGCAATAATTGTATACCATTCTTCAGACTCTCGCTCTAAATCTTCGTAGTAATTGTTCTATGAACACCGTTCGGTGGAGCAATTTAAGGTTGCTGTACGGTTGTTCTAAACAACAACAATTCCAGCGAGTAAAATGGAATGTTTACAGACTTGCTACACAGTGATAATTAAGAAATTTATGTAAGTTTGGTTAATTAATCAAACGTTATACTTGAATTAATTCCGCAGCAGGGAATTGCTTTATATTGTATGGGAGGTGAGCAGAGTACTTTTAGCTCTAACGAAATAAACATCAGGCAAACAAGCTTAGAATGTGCCTATATCTTTCATGTCATTGGAATTGAAAAGTTTTCTGATTAACAAAATGGAAATTGAATTTTCAGGTTAGATCACATTTACATAGTTCATACTAGGTGTTACCAGCGGAGTCGTCTGCGGGAGATTAGTTTTATAAATTTTTATTTTACATACCTACGCTAATAAGATCCAATAAGATCCCCAAATCAATAATCACAACTTCTATAGTAAAACACTGTTGTTTATACATAGGATGTCTTCCGATTTGCAAATAATACAGAGACTTCATGCGTTGCACGCCTGCTTTGTATAAACAACGGTGTTTTACTATAGAAGCTGTGATTTTTGATTTGGGGATCTTATTGAATCTTATTAGCGTAGGTACCTACACAAGATAAAAATTTATAAAACTAATCCCCCGCAAACTATTCCGTTGGTAACACCTAGTATGAACTATATTACGCAAGTAAATAGTAGCAGTTAGCTTAGTTCTTGTAGAATCACAAAACAATTTAATATGCAGTAATTAGTTCCTGGAACTATAAAAATAGCAATATGGGGAAAGGTTACACCATATGCGTGTATACCACGCTGATGTAAGATTCCCTTGTTATTTAATATTACTGCAATCTCAGCACGTGTGTAACGGAACAGTTGCTGTAGCACCGTTCACAAGCCAGATATGATGATGTTAACCTTGGTGGATTATTTTAGTGTAGCGATATATTAAAATCAGAATGAGCATAAATAGATTTAAATTTCGATTTAATAAAAAAATTCATATGCTGGTTAAGTTAAGCACTCTAATTCACAGCAAGCGCTTATCTACAGTAAATCCAGACAATTCTTCAAATTTATGATATTAATGTTAGTCAAATTTACAATTTTAAGCAAACAAAGGATAATTTGCAGGTATGTTCCAGTTAACCCGACTCGGGAAGTATAGGAATAACTGTCTCGAATTTATCCTGTACAAGGCAATTTAATTTAATATTGACTTAATATAAAAAAAAAATGTTATTAAATATAAAAACCAAAATTGATGCATTTTATTAAGAAAAGGAAGAATGAGAACCACTTAACCACAATAATTTCATTAACTTGTAATCACTTAACAAGTTTCACATTCCCCAAGAAATCGCATGTGAGTTTATGCTTACCATAGGCAGATTATAAGCCAATTCCACGAGTTGCACAAAGTGAGAACTCAAAACAATAACTAAAAATTTCACCAACTATATATCACGAACTGAACTGCTTGAGCTGGAGAATTTTAAGAAAGCGATCCATCCAAATGCTCGGCCTTATATAGGGTCTGAACGGACATTTTTGTGTGTGGAACCCGCAACCATAATGAAAATAGCTCAGAATATATTATTTCTGATCAGATGTGATTTATCTCATGCTGAGAGAATTCGATGTGGAACGTATTTTTATCCATCTCACTTCCACTTGCTATCTCTTTAGTTCTCATTAGTTATATGAGAAATCATAAATTAGTAAATATCTTTTCCCTGAGATACTTTAGCACTTTTTTAATGCCTTCATCAGATTCTTCACTAAAAAATACCCCAAATTCATGTGCCATATATTGGCAATACATGAAATTTGACAGATCCGCGATAATTACAGGTTTGTTTTGACTATTCGCGATCGCGAGTTTTTCCGTACGTTTTGTCGTGGAAATTGTGCTGAGTGCATAAAGCTAAGATGTGGAAATTACGTTGTGTGTGTTATTCAGTGTTTGTGCGGGCCTATTTTATAAGAAAACTCGTTTTTTTTTTTGTAAGAAATATCTTCAATAACTCAGGAGTAAATTGTTTTCCCTTGTGACAACTTTCAAAGGTGAAAATTTATGTGTAACTTTCCTTGAAATTGTTCGCGGGAAAGTGTTTTTTCATAATTATTGTAATTTATGATGGTAATTCAATACTTAGTTTAAATTTCAAGTGGTGGACATTGAAATTTAACTATTTATTACGTAGTTTCAATTTCCCATATTTGTGTTGTTGCTTTGCATATTTTTTTTACTTTGCATATTATTTTTACTTTTGCATGGGGGAAGTTGAGAAAACTTGTAGTTTTTCATGTAAATTGTTATTATTTCCTATTTATAAGGAGTTCATTGTTTGTTTGCTTTTTTTAGTTCATATTTTCTTTTCATTCCAGTGTAGATGTATGTACGTGGGTACGCAGGCACCAATACCGATTTCCCTGGATTGTTTTTAAGTTAAGTAATTTAAATTTGTTTGATTTTCCTTAATTTGTTTTCTTTTCTGTTTTAGCTACGTTCATTGCTGTAAATGTGATATAACCTGAAAAACCAATTTCCTTTTTTAATCAGAAAACTTTTCAATTCGTATGACACGAAAGATATAGGCACGCTCTGAAATTGTTTGTCTGATGTTTAACTTTTTGGTGCCAGTATAAATATTTTATACAACTTACAATCCATCTTTATGCACGCGCCCGCTTGGCCCAATTTTTCAACCAGTAAGGCAACCTATTACAAGCTAGTTTGACTACTGAAAGTAGACCGTGGGATTTATTCGAACTTCTATATATATGGCAACAAAATTTCATACAAAGTAACATAGAGTAACTGTGTTACCAGCACAGTATTTTTTAAATTTCCGGCAGCTTTTTTTATGGTATACTTTCAGTAGTCAAACTGAATTTATTTGGTAATCAGGGAAAATTTTTATACTGTTTTTCATCTTAGGCCTAACGCGCACTGTAGAGTTCTTGTCAGACATTTCTAGTTAACATTCATCTCCATGGCATTGTTCCTTTTTCGATTTGTATGCATGATTTTAGCACTTTATACTTTTTTCTTTCTTTTAATATTCTGGAACATCCTGAAAGGATCAAAAACGAAAACATTAAGCGAAATTTTACAAATAAATCTTAAGTCTAAAATCAGATCTTTACATTTTTAACTTTTACACCCGTATGTTCTCGGCATGGCACATTTGTGCCACCGATTGTATGTTTCGGAAGAAACGTAAATGCAGGTAAAACTATATAGAATCGGATTTAGAAAAACAATATCAATATTTGTTGATGGGCATTGTTGCACAATAGAGTAGATAAGAATCTGCATTCTGCATTTCTTTCACATGCTTTGAACTAGAGTGTCGAACGCAAACCGTTAGAAAAATTCCTAAAAGTTCTTCAAATTACTCTTGAGGTAGCAATTTTCATACTTTGGGTTTTTGGAGGATTTTCGAAATCCACTTTAGAATATATACTATTTGCATTTCTATTTATTTCTTTTATATTAACAAATGTTATGTTATGTTACAAATTACATAAACGAAAAAACATTTGAAAGTGTTATATACAGAAAGCGTATGAGTCGATCTTGCGGGGCGAGTTCGTTGTCGTAGGAAATTGTGACGCAATGGTTGACACATAGAAAGAGGATTTCGATCTCAAATAGTGTTGTCTTTATCGCGAAATATATCTTGATCAGATTGTACTTCAGGACACATAATATCATTATTTTCGTTGTTATCATGGCTATCCGTATCGTCCTCATTTTTAATTTCAATTTGAAGATTTGTGTCTCTGATGTTCATAGAGACATCAACATCTTATTCCTCTTGAACCCAAGATTATTTAGTTATAGGTGGTGGATTATTCGTATACAGTACCGTTTTCTTCGTCGATATTATTCTGCAATATAATCTTGCGACCTATTTTCCTCTGCTAATAATTCGCTCAAATAAGCTGTTTGTAAGATATCCTACGAACGAAAAAATTACAACATATACCTATAAAGAGCAAAATAATTACATTACTCACTTTCTAAACGCAATGAGTGATATTTCTTTTTGAGCCATCATTATCACTTCTACAAAATTCTTTCTGCGTCAAAAATAACCGATACTATTGTAAATAATTCTTTTTTTTTTGTATCTGTCACTAACTA
Source organism: Dioctria rufipes (assembly GCA_963924295.1). NCBI lineage: Eukaryota > Metazoa > Arthropoda > Insecta > Diptera > Asilidae > Dioctria > Dioctria rufipes. The sequence continues at coordinate 16,994 of CAWUPM010001312.1, forward strand.
ATCTTTCCCAAAAACCTTAAGATTAAAATCCTATTTAGTTTGTTGACGTTCACAAAACCTCTTGAATTGACTTTAAAAAAGGCTAGGCTATGTCATAATGATCCTGCATTAAACTAACATAGTTAACAATTATTTTCAGAAATTGTTGAAAATACATGTATAACCAAAGAGTGGCACAAGTGTGCCATGCCGTGAGGATTTGAAGATTTTTTTTTTCGTGGACATGAAGGTTAAGTACGCACACAGTGAATAACTGTCACCCATAAAGCTCGTGTTTTATATCGTCATTTAAAAACGCCACGGACACATCTTACTGTCGCGCGCGAGGCTGAATTAACAAACAAAGGCATATCTAACGTAAACGTTTTATTTTTTTAAACCAATAAGTGTATCAAAAGAAAACAAAAACAGTACAATTGTGAAATTTAGTCCAAAATAAAAAAGCCTGAGTGGTAAATTTACCATAAATTTTAACTGTGAACTTAGGACTACCCATTAAGGACAATATAAAATAAATCCATAATACCTACTCAGACTACGACTATCATTCATCAATATGTGCGTTAAAGTAATCCAATAAATTAACAACAGAAATACTTACCGAAAATTAAAACAACAAAACAAAGAACCCTTCACAATTAAATTTCTTAGATTTTTATACATCGAACTCGGATATTCTTTTGTGCGTAGTGTAGATTTACACAATATATGTATAAGTATTACAGAAGATATGAGGTAGATATGAGGTTAGCTAGGCGTTCTAGAGGGCCTTTTCAAATGAGTGTTCTTCATGTAGTAGGTATTAAAATCAATTTTATATGGAAGAGGTTAAAGAGGAAATTTCAGGTAAAACTTAACCTTTTTCACGAATTATACCGGACCAACACAACCGAAAACACATTCATAGATTCTATTCGTATCTGAATATGAAGACTGCGGTTTTGCGGGTTTTCTTAAGGCATTCTTCAGAATAAAATTCAATAAATCAGAGAATAAGGTCGACCTCGCTAAGCATATCCTTTTTGTATGTGATAGTATCCTATTTTTCTGTCCTCCATAAAAGATAGAAAGAATTGAAAATATATTTTCCTTTTGGATTATAAACAAATATACTTGGTTATTATTAGTAAGACACAAGTTTAAAATCAATAAAAAAAAATGTATCTGTTACGTAAGTACGAAGATTTTTCAAGAATACAAAACTCTGGTTTAATTTATCGAAAGAAATGATAGCTTTGCAAAACAATATATTTTCTTCACAGACGGAGAAAAGAGACACTCACAGAGGTAAACGCTAGGTCCGCAAATCCTCGATATGTGAAGGGTAGTAAAACGATAGGTATGCATTAAATTTGTGGTCGACAGTCATCTTTGATGTTGTATAATACTATCAGTAATATCAACTTAAAATAATAAGGATTGAATAAGTTTTAGTACTGATTATGTAGTACTGGTTAGGGTCGTAGATGGGATAAAAAATCATAAACTTACCACTGATAAACGACAATAGATTATATCATAAGCAATGTGATAGATAATATACAAAGTTTAGCAACTCTCCTAAATAAAAATGTAGCACAAACTCCTAATGGAAGAATGTATCAATGCATACACAATACATTATTAATCAACTTATTTGGGATAAATCATCATCATCAGCTTCATTTAGTATCCATTGAATAGTGGGTAAGTTAACATCACCAATTAATAGTAATTCGTCAAAAGGATCCATATTACCATGGATAAAATTAAATGTTGAAATGAGTAGGTCGTAAACATACTGATCTTTGTCATCAACAGTAATTATGGAGGCTGGAGGAACATAGCAACAAATAATATATAAGTAAAGTTTTGAAAGAGATAACTTAAAAGCAATAAGTTCGATGTAAAGAGTGTTTGAGAAATAGCGAAGATCAATCTGGCTGCAATTAAACTGGTTCTTACAGATGAGGAGTATGCCGCCACCTCTTTTCTAAAAATTTGATACGAATTGTTAAAGATTTCAGCATCGCGAAATCCATGATACAGCCAAGTTTCAGTGAATACAACTGTATGGAAACAATTCGCAGCAGACGTATTGAAGATTTGTGCAATTTTTGTACGAATGCCCTGTACGTTTTAATACTAAAGGGAGAGATTTGAATTTTTTGGAATATCGCTGCTTATTTTAGACGCATTTCTAGGTTGGCGCCCGGAGGTACAAACAATTTAGTAAACGTTCCAGAGTGCCAAAACGTGGGATCAAAGAACTTCTCACGCACATCTTCTGAGACGGTTAAAACAAAGGACGCACCCGGTTTAGATCTCTTACTAATCTTACGACAAGGAATACAATCAGCCGCGATATTTTTAGACTTCAGATACTTCAATATGTCCTCACATAAAGTTTCTGGACAGAAACTGGTGACGAAAAAACTCGAAGGTCTTGGTACTGTTCTCCAAGGGACAACAATATCTTCACCTAGAGACGACACGAGATGAAGCAACATTCAATACCGCGGAAACGAATGCAGGTCTTAGAATGATATTATAAGAGCATTGACTCCCAGCATGACATAAGGCCACAACAGCTGAGGCACTCGTATTAGAAGTAGCGCCGGGTAGGTTCAAATTAGATCGCTTCCTCCGGCGCGGATGTTACTTGCGACGTGGCTTGGAGGAAAGCTGCTGAGTAGGTGGTACATCTGCTGAGAGGGAAGGAACATCAGTACAAGGCATATATCTGTTCGCAGGGGACGTCACATTAGGAGAAGAAGAGATGATCAAGTTTCCAGACGTGAAACAAATAATGTCCGAAGCGATAGCGCCAATAAGAATGAAGTCTTTAGCAGCAGAAGCAGAGCAACCCATAAAATCATACTGCACCAGCCAGACATTATGCTGAATGCCTTTAAGGATTGGGTCGGCACCAGGTGGTGAAAGAGGTGCATTACAATTATTCGCAATTGATCGGCGGGGCGCGAAGACCATCAACAGTGGATGTCAGACATTCGAGGGGGGTAGAGAGAGCATGCGACTTATAAAGTAGAGCGATGAGTTTGACCTGAGCGCCTCTTAAAAATTAGGAAGCTTGTCGAGTTTTGAATTGAAGGTATTAAGTTCCTCGTAGAAAGCATTGAGTTACGACCAGTTGACAGATATGTCCTTAACACTATCCACAATAAAGGATTGGTCGCTTGAGAACGATTCGAAAATACCTTTGATGTAGAATATGACACGCGCTAATCGCTAAGCACTCTTCACAGGCTGTGACGGAAATAAGAGAAGTTCTTAGAATACGGCAAGGCAGGAGGAATGTAAAGAGTTTCCACAAATTCTGTCACAACCTAGGACATCTTGATTGGTGACAGACGAACATACAGTACAGCAGCAGCGATTTAGGCGTTAATTAAAAAAGAATGATTGTCGCGAGGACAAGCCACGAAAGGCCTCCCATACCCCAGTGGTGGGAGATCTGACTGACAGATGGCAATCAAGGAGATGATAGACAACTAAACATACCCAAAAAATTCCTGTAATTATGAAATTATTAAACGAAGTAAATCAGTAGCCTGAAGCACAGAAAGGATTAAATAAGATTACCAGAAATGAAATGCATAAACCAAATGGCAGTGGAAAAAAGCACAAGCAGCAGATAAAAAACGAAAAAAGTCCCCACAGCAAGCGGTCACAAAGAGTACAGAGAAGAAGATATTGTGAAACCAGGCGGATCCACGCAGTATTCCTGTTTGTACATATTTAGGAGGGACTAAGTCACCAGATCAACTGTAAATGAATTTTTTGTAATTATTTTGCACTCCTGAATTAATTACTTTATGGGAATGAAGTAGGTATAAGGCGTCCTAAAAATTAGTGGTATGGGAAATTGGTGCTATATAATAGGCCAGATATTGTGTATGGCTCTGACAATATTAGATGTTACGGAAACGATGAGATACATATTCTGGATGCTGAGAAACTTATGCCGGTTAGAGACGTTAACATTAAAATGTAATTGGATTGTCTAAATGTTACCACATAACAAAAAACATTAAAAAGCTCCTCTTCAATTGTAAAGGCTACTGAAGCTAAAATCCTGTCTTAATTTTTACAAAAGGTATGCTTTGAAATAGAGTTCACATAGAAAAGCATTTAAAATAAATTAAATTTTTCATCACATTTTGTCTAGACAAGATATAAATTTGTCAACTTTCACCACCCAGAATTGCTTCTTTAATTGAGGTAGTGCATATTCATGTTATGCAAATGTTGTTAAGGATTCGCCATTCAACAAGAGTTAATAAACTATGCAAAAACTTAGTCTTTTCATCAAAAGTATGTTCGCAAATGAACTTTTGTTATATTCAAAAATAACCAAATGCCTCGTGAATGGAAAATTATGCTATAAAATGCAAATAATTTTTTTTTTTGAATTTTTTAAATGCAAAGAATTACGATGTAACCAGAAAGAATCTTGTACATAGTGAAATGTACTTTACTCTGCAACATCCTAATGAAGGTGAAGTACCTATTAAGATTTTTTGTTTTGTTTTTCTTTTTCTTTATTTTTTAACTTAAATTGCAAAGTCTGTTAAAGTACAAGCCATACTTCCCTATATTTGGTTAAATAGCAACAAGCCAAACTGGAATTTTCAAATAGCACTCCAATTATAACCAGAACCGATGGTATTGCAGAGGGCACACTGATAAGCGTCTACGAGCTATGTATGTATATGCATCGAGACATTCCCTGCAGGCTGGAATACACTTGTAAATAAATTTAATCTCAGAAATAAGGTTTGCTAGTGCAGCACACTGTTCAGAAATTTGATTGCACGAAGAATTCTACTTGCAGGTGTAGACAAGCAAAATTTAGTTAACTCAAGATATTGCGCGGTGGCGTTCGAAATGGATCAGAAGCAATGTATGATATCCTTAGTAGAGACTAACATATTTATGCACATACATAACACATAAACATTGAGGAATAAACGAACTTGAACAGTAAATGAAAAATTTTTTTGAACAGGATGAATTATTTCCTGAAAATGGACTAGAAATGTGCCAGTTTTAAAGGCAGAACAATTCCTTTTTAATGATGACAGTAAAAATAGCTGGTCTATATTGCAACTTAAGATGCAACATAATAAAAAAAAATTGTCGGAACTATGGAACAATGAACTAGTTTATCGGGAATCATTGGATTCATGTTATACGGTAGATACTGCCCGTAAACATCACACGAATACGTTACCAAAAGCGCACGGCGGAAAACGGAAGCATTTCGGATGTATTCCGAAAACAATCTTTGAAAGGTGTGGAAGCAATACGCTCTCATACCGAGTTCATTTCCTTTAAAGCATTAATGTCCTACGACGGGAAGGTATGTAAAGTGTTCACTTACACACCTTATCTCTGCATGACCTATAAGGTAAAAGGAAGGCTTCCTTAGCAGTTCTTTGGAAAGCGAAAAGAACTAAACCTTATTAGTTCTGTGGATGCCGAAAAGAAGAATTACTTTTAAATGATAGTGAACGGAACCATTAAGCATGAAGTTTTCGGTAGGTTGGAAAGCACCATTCAATTTGTATTCTCAGCAAGGTTCAGGGAAGCGCTCTTCCTGTTTTCACTGAGAGCTAAAGGGAAGAACTTTTCCTACTTTCTTAGAAAGGTGCAGAGAATAAATCCGTTTTCAGTTGTTCGAATCTCGTACTTAAAAGCAAATAATCCACTTATTCTAAAATAATGCACAAATCAGTTTATTTTCCATCTATCTGCACGCACTCTTCTTTCCTTCACTTTTCTTAGAAGAACAATGAAATTATATTATATTATTAATCTGCACGCACTCCCTCGAACTAGCCTCTGCAAATATAGCCGCACAAAATTTCTACCTCCACTAATGAAGATATCTAAATATGTAGAATTGGTATAACACCAATTCTTATGATACCGCAGATGAGTGTCCGTATGTAATTTTGTATGGTCACCAATCTGTGAAAGTTTGATTCTTGAAGTGGTTTTTCGCATATATTTCTATAACGGTTCGTCGGACAGAAAAAGTGATTATTTCCAATTTTATAGCATTTCATGTTCTGAAGACCTCTTCAGTACATTAAAACAGTATAGTTGTCACAGTATACGTAAACATCCTGAATATTTTTATGGCAACACCAAGAAGGGTTTGCACGATTTAGTCCATTTTTGAAATTATATTTACTGGAAACCCTTAAAATAGAGCACAAATTAACATGTCGCCAAATATAATGTGTCGCATTTTTTCGCTAAACAAAATCTGTAAAATATCGCCAAATTTTTAATTGAAAATTATAAATAAGAAAATAGGAAATACCGACCACAAAAACAACTACCTTTTTTAAAATGTCGCCAAAAATGTCACAAATTTTTAGGGTTAGATGAAACATTTAAAACTCACATAATATTGCATATTGAAAATTTTATTAGATTTTTAAAGGCCAATTTGAATTTAATTTATATTATTAATGAAAACTTTTAAATGTAAGCTAATCCCTTCAATGTATATAGTTTCGAGATTTCAAAGTTCTTATCCAAAACAACTTTTATTCGTCTGGCTTTTTTTATATATTTCTCCTGTTTCTTGATAACTTCTCCCCCTGCACGTTTTAGCTTATGCTTTTATTATTAAGTAGTCATGCTATAAGTATTCTATTAATTTATACAATCCAATATGAGGTTTTCTAGCAATGAGTTTACATCTCCCCGTTATTTTTTATCTTGGTCAAATTACAAGCGAGTTGATCGGATATTGGCAAAAAAATCTGGTGAACATAATTTCAATGTAATAGGCTGCGATATTTTTCTGGATAATCTGCAAATAGAATTCTTCTAAAGCCATGTAATTACATTTGTAGAATAAGCAAATTTCATTATTCAAAAATAGTTAGACGGACAGATGGATGGACAGATGGACAGACGGAGATATATGCAAAAATCAAAATAACTTTTAATATTATGCATGGGTGTTACAAGGTGTTACAATCGGAAACTTAGTATACCCTTTAGATAAATCTCCTATGTTTTAGGGATGCATTCGCTGTAATGATACATAGATAACATCGATGTTTCTTTAAAAATATCCGATGTTTTTACATCGATTTTCGTCTTTAGAAAAATCGCCAAGATCGATGTTTTATATTTGATACATCGACAAATGGCATGACACTTAAATTTTTTAATTGACAGCTAGTTTCAGTGGAAGACTAGCTCGAGGATTATGTAATTGTGGATTCACAGTAACACAACGTCTGCCTGATCTTGATATGCGATACATGTGAATCATTAAAGTATACGTTACGAATTGTGGTAACTAAAGCCGAGTGCCGACATATGTCCAGCCCTTCAATTTTATAAGTAAGAGTGCAATGGACAATAATTGTTCCCACTAGGCTTTTTAATTTTTAGCAAAATTACTCTTGCAAAAGTTGTTTACACTAAGAACATTGGTTCCAGTGGAACCGTTCCACCGAATAATTTTTACTGCATAAATGGTTCTAAATAGCTCTAAGCATTTATGATATGATTAGTTATGCGAAATACTTCGAAAAGAAATGTACAATGATCACGTCGGTCTTTCAGTTTTACATAAAATGTTATTGGAGAAGACATTTCTGTATATTTTTTAGAATTTTGTTTGATTTTTAAAGTATGCACCTATTCCCTTTGAACGAGTAATCAAGTTCTCTTGTGGGAACACCTTATCTTATGCGGTTTCTATTACAATCATTGTTCGTTATTTTATTTTATAGGCAATCAATAATTCGATTTGTGGAGTGATCAGAGCTGAATTGTTAAAAACGTTTCACTTTCGTGAGAAGGAGATGTAGAGAGCAAATATCGGAGATAACTTGGTATCTTAAAAGTCCAATCACGCGAAACATGGCAGATAATCCTCTCGTTTTGAGGCAAACTATGAAGGAACACTATACTAATTTGGCAAAAATAGCATGAAAATGTTTGCCCATCGTAGCAACCACCATTCCATTAGAAAGACTCTTCTCTAGGGCAGACCAAATACTTTATCAGTAGAGAAATGACTTAAAGGAGAAGTTGAACAAACTTTTATTAATGAAAAGTCTTGTTGAAAATTATTGGGAAACTTGAAGTATTTTCTGTAGTATGCTGATTCTTTTTGGGTGTTTTTTAGGGTTCCGTATGAGTAAAAATGGAAACCCTATTACTAAGTCTAAGATGTCCGTCCGCCCTTCACCGGTCTGTATTCTATGAATCGTAATAGGTAGACATTTGAAATTTTCACAGTATATATTTCTACTGCCGCTAGAGCAACAAATAATAAAAATTAAATTAATTTGAAAATTAAAAGGGGCCCCATACAAGATAGTGTTAAATTTTGTACTATGGTACGAAACCCTTCGTGTGCGAATCCGATATAGCTGCTTGGATAGCAGCACTTTGAGAATTTACAAATTTAGTCATATAAAGACAAAAACTTATACGAGATTTTGGATGATCAAAAGCTTCATTTATGATTTGCAGTAAATATATATTTGTGAACTATAATATTTTTCATTTTTTTTTTATTGCGAGTAGAAAAATTTATTGCTTTACGGAGATGAGGGGTTATGTAATTACTTCGTACAAGCTGCAGAAACTAGTGGTAAGATTTTGAGAAATATAATAGCTGTTTTCCATTGGACTGTGTAAGGTACTTTAAAATACTCCTACCTACTCGCAACTACTCATGCGCTTGCCCACGATTAGATGAGTTGAGTAGTTTCGCAAGTATAGATTAAATTTGAGAAAAATTTTTTATAAAGAAACTAATAAAATTATTGAACTCATCGAGGAGATTTAGTCAAATTTATATATTATCGTTATGAAAATAATTACGGTAATAACTTTTAATATAATAAATATTGAAGAGACCCGAGTTTTTATTCTTAAATTTTCTAGGTATTAGGAGCCTACTGCTTGAAGAAAGTAACTGGGATATAGGTCCAGTTTTTCATAATTTTATTTTCATCTGCCTTTAATGAAATTAATTTGAGTAATATAGTTAATTATCCTAACTATTTTCATAAGAAGCTTGATATAACAGAAACAGAACAGAAATGTCCAAAATTGGAGGTTATCTTTTACTCTTGACAACACAAACTTGAGTTCCGTTTGGAAAGGACTTGCGAGTACTTTACACAGGCCAATAGAATACAGCTAATATTTCTCTGATTAATGCATATATGTATAAGTTTTTTAGAATTTCCGGTTTTGAGTTCTGTTGCAGATACTGTTGAAAATAATAGCAATGAAGTTGCAGAAGCTGCCCCCAAGTCAGATGTAGAAGCACAGTAGGAAGAAAATATTATCAGTCATATAACTTACCTGGCAGAGTAAAAAAACATACGAAAAAAATATATAAAAAACAAAAAACATCAAATACCAATTTATTCTAGAATCAAAATGGATTATGTCAAAAATAAAATTACTTATAGAAATACATAAAAATTTATTTTTGATTATGTTACACGAATTTGGGCACATGCAATGCTCATATTCCATTATAGTATTATTGTTCCATTATTAGAATTATTTTCAATAACAAAACGAAAATAAAATTTAAAAAAAATTTTACTTAATAAAGACTGTCCCAGATGAAAAGTGAACGCACCGTTTACTTACTTTTTTTACTTATTTCACTGTTATTTAACGGATCATGATAGAACATGTCACGACTGGTTCGTCACAGTTCATTCTTTTAATATACATATCAGTCTTGTTGATATCATCATAACGTGAACAATGGCATCTAATCAAGAAATTCAAAGAATTAATTTTCTTATTTCAACACGAAGTGCAAATCCCGAATTGTCCATTGGGAAGTTATCTAAAAAGCTTAAAATTGCTAAAAGTACCATTCACAAGGTTTTAAAAAACTATGCTGAAAGGATGACTACATAGTCAGAGGAAACATGGAACTGGTGCGAAAAAAGGCTCGAAGGACATAGGAAAATAGAAAAAGGTAAAGAACATCTACAAGAGGAACCCCAACCATTATATCAGAGATGTGGCCATAAAAGTGGGAATATCGAAGTCAATAGCACACAGGATGAAAAGAAGGACAAATTTGAAATCATTTAAAGTGTTTTCTGCGCCCGACAGAAGTGAAGAAAAAGAAAAAATCTGTAAAACGCGTGCAAGAAAACTTTACTCTGATTTTTTGACAAAGTATTCTTCTTGTATTCTCGACGACGAAACATACTACAAAGTAAACTTCAAACAACTTCCTGGACAAATTTTTACGTTGCTACTTATCGACGGGGAGTCCCTAAGTAAGTTTCCTTCAAAATTTCTAATTTGGCACGCTGTTTGCACATGAGGTTTGAAATCAAAGCCTTTCATTACAAATGGGAGTATTAACAGCGATGTCTACATAGCGGAATGCTTCCTGTTTTATTTTGGCCTGATTTGGCAACGTTCCACTACAGCGAAAGGACCTTGGAATTTTATGAGGCAAATTCAATCACTGTTGTTCCAAAATACGCCAACCCGCCTAATTGCCCGGAGCTACGTCCTATTGAAAGATACTGGGCGCATATGAAGCAGAAATTGAAGAGAAAAAAAAAGCATCGAGGATTTCAGAAAACGGTACATCCGCGTTATGCGGCAGCTGAATTCATCTTATGTCAACTTATGAAACAAATTTGATGGCAGGCCTAAAAAAAAGCGCGTCAATTTTACCATTACTAAAAGTTGAGCAAATAATAATGATTTACAGTTAGACTATATTGTCATATTCGAATTAATGAAATAAAGTTTCAAAAATATTTTAATAGTCAAGAATTATTAAATTTTTTCTGCATCCACTTTTCATCTGGGACAGTCTTTAATTTTATCTTGAAAATATTACCATACGCTATCATCTTATAGGGGTACATTTGTACCCAAGATATTTTCATATTATTGTACGTAAGATACACTTATTATTTAACTTACCTAGTGATGATAGTAACGTACTCAAAGCTTATCGGGAAAAGGTAGATCCAACAATATCTCTAACGATCATTGTTAAATATTCCTCCCATTTGGTTAGGGATCGTATATTAGCAGCTAATAAGGTATCCAACAAATTGACAACTGATGCTCTTGGTTCCTCTGAGAAAAATATAATATATATTAACGAATTTCTGTCTAAAGAGAAGAAAGCATTATTCTTCAAGACAAAGCAATTTAGAGTTGAAAACGGATTTAAGTTTATTTGGATTAAGAACTCCAAAATATACTTGTAAAAGGATGAAAATTCTACACCCTTTGATATAATAAATGATAAATGTCTCGATCTCATCAAAAGCAGCCTACAAACTCCTTAACAAGTCTATTCTTTCTTTTGTAGCTAATGTTCATAAATATATACTATCAAAATGTCAGAGGACTACATATTAAGCTAGAGCAACTAGATTAGACTAGACTACGATTTCTAATAATTATGACATAATATGATTTACTGAAACATTTCTGCAAGCTGGTATATATAGTGGTTAATGGCGATTGATGATAGGTACGTAATTTATTGAAGAGATAGGAACTTAGAACTCTCCGGGAAATGGGATGGCGGTTAAACGTAATTTTAATTATCATAGGATTGAATTTTTTGAGACTGATCATGAAGTACTATGGGTGGCTTTAAAAGAGAAGAATTGTAGTCTCTATATATGCTGCGTTTACATCCCTCCCCAATCTACATACGAGAAACGCTATCTTCACCAATGTGAGTGACCAAATTTTTGCAGTTGTCTACTAACTCTAAGGTTATTTTCTTAGGAGAATTTAATTTACCATACTTAAATTGGATCCCAGATATTATTAATGATTTTATGCGCCCCCTTGACTCATTTTGCAATAGTTCTCAGTCTCTATTGGAATTATGTAATATGAAACAATTTAACAAGATATTCAATTCTAACGGCAGGCTTCTTGATCTTTTTTGAACAAATAGGTATTTATTCTTCTAATGTGGTTATCCATTCATCCCTTAGCCCACTCTCTGTGATTAACACTCACCATCCTCCTCTATATAAGCTTGCATCTCGCGAATCTTAAATGTGCTCGAGATATATCTATCAAAACAATCAATTTTCAAAAAGATAACTATGATAATTTTAATGAATTCCTCAGCAGTTTTGACTTTTCCCAAATCATTTTAGATGAACCTAATAAGTCTTTTGAGAAATTCCATGACATTATTAAACAAGGGATACACTTGCACATATCCTCATTTCACAAACGTAATCACTTCCTAAATTGGTACAGTCCTCAACTTATTAAAGCCCTGCAGGAAAATGAGCAGTTTAGACGCCTATATAAATTTTAAAAAACTTTTTCTTACTTTAGAATAATATCTAAATATCTGACATCGGAATGTTATAAGAAATACGTCGAAAGTACTGAGCGTTCACTCAACGAAAGCATTAAGATATTCTGGTCTTTCTGGAAGAATTTGAAAAGATCTAATTAATGATGAAACCTTTGCATGTCCTTCGCGTATATGTGATATGTTTTCCAATCATTTCACTTCCGTTTTTTCTTCCACACAACTTGACACTTCTACTACTCTTCGGAATTCTCACTATTCTAATATTAAATTAACAGCTATCTTATCTGAATCTGTTTTAAGTATCTTAAACTCACTTGACTGCAATAAAAATTCTGGCCCTTATGGCATCCCGGTCCACTTAGCAAACTGTTTAACCTTGCTATTAATAGGAATGCGTATCCAGAAATGTTGAAAAAATGTTATGTTTTCCCTACATTTAAATCCTGTGACCATAAACTAGTTATTAACTACCGTGCTATATCAATCTCCAGTGCACTTGCGCTTATATTTGAAAAAGTGCTCTACAATCAGCTGCTACCACAGAATAAACCTTTCATAGCAAAGCAGTAGCATGGTTTCTTGGGTATATTTGCGAAGCGCACAACTCAAAAGTAATCTAACCAAAAATACTTTGCGAAGTGCACACCTATTACTAAGGGACTATGCATTGTTCTTGCACGCATCTTAACCTGCTCTAAGTACTTTACCTACGTGTGGTGTATTTGCGAAGCACCCAAATCAGATAAAAATGGGTGTAGGTATTTGCGAAGCACATAAGCCCCTGGCTTATATTTATTTGGGTGTATTTGCGAAGCGCACAAGGCAGATAAAACACTTCAGCTTGCGCATTTTCATACAATAAGCACGATAACTTTTACGTTTTTCCCTCACACTTTTATGCAGACTTGGGACTGCTAATATATATCATACATAGAAATCTATTACCGTATTTGTTTATATTAAATTGTTATGTACATATTAGTGGTTGAAGAAACTTGGCTTAAAACACTTTTTGATATTGCGTTGATACGCTCTTTACAAACACACAACGTTTGATGGATTTTTCGTTATATTGGTCAACGTTTTTTAATATTGCGGCTCTTTTTCGGATATAAAAAACCTTATGTTGTTTCCGCTTTATATGCGTACTCGTCATATTGATGAAAACTTCTTCTTGCAAACCTTGAAGTACTCTTAAAAACACATATAAATTCGGATGTGTTTTGTTGAAAGAATCGTTATATTTTACATGGAACGATTCGCATGCGTTATTAGTTTGTTCTGATGAGACGCTGTTGGAGCCCCACATTGAGGCATCGTCAGTGATAAAATTATCCAAGAGATAATCCCAAAAATTGTGGATTTCTTCAGGAGCAGAACCCATCAAATTCTCGGTAAAGGCTTCCTCATCTTCTTTCGGTGGCAAAAATGGCAGCCCAAAAACTCATCGAAGCCAATATCCACTTTAAGAATCTGGATCAGTGGCTAAACCTAATTTTTGTATTTTTCTTCACCAGGCTTGGGTCAGATAAAATCGGCAACCCTTTATAATAACACATGACCAAGTCGCGTGAACAGCTTTATGGATTGCCTATTCGTAATCAATGATGATACATTCTAGATAAAATACCTCTCCGAGATCTTTGCATTTTTGTATTAAATGGTTGAACACTGCCTTTTAAGTCGTGAACTCTTTATTCGGTAAAATGCAGAATATTAATGGCACATAATTATCATTGTCCACTACGTACAGAGTAAACACACGTTTCGATTTATATAAAAAGCGAAGAATTTCGTCAGCGGTAAAGATAGCGTTACCAGCAGAAAACTTTTCCCATCAGCGCATCGCGGATTTAATTTCTATAATGCAGCATGAACTTCTTCCTTATTCTTTTGAAATGTCGGCAACTTCTTTCTTCTTGCCATATATACATATATTATATCTTGCACGTTCCAAATCAGTGCGATTTAAATTTGACCGAATTGAGTCAGGCCCATCTTGAATTTCCCCTTTGATCATTTTTGCCGATTTTTCCCAAATGTCTTCTGCTGCCTTCCTCTTCACACTATTTGAAATATACTGACGGCATAGTGTATATTTAGGTTGATGATTATGAGTACCACTTATTCGGATTAATACATTGCCATCTACGTTCGTCAATAATGCAGATTTGCAGATTTTATTCGTGCATCTCCATGTTTGACCCTGTTCTGTCACACAACCCAAACGGAATTTAAAGCCATCCACTATTTTCAGTGGCTTACCATTTTGGCTAAACATAGTATACATGTTTGCAAAAATTTTCAGAATTAAAACACCAAATAAAACACTGAAGAGCACTTGAAGAATTATTTTTTAATCAACATGCATAAAACTAGGTGGACAAGCTGATAATGATGAAAATTTCAATACAGTCATTTAAATCTATATGTAAATATAGGTATGTATATAGGTATATTACACAGATCAGGTATAGATTTTTAAATCTTTATGTAGATGTATATTACAGAAATCAGGTAAATATATATGCTAGAACAATGCGTTTTCCTTAACCAGAGCCGCGCGTTTCCAAAACAATGCGTCATCCCTTAACAATAGGTGTGCCGTGTACGTTTCACAAACTCCTGCTTGTGCGATAGAAGAAGTGTTTTTATATGGCTTGTGCGCTTCGGAAATACCTGGATGCTCTACAGTAACCAACCTGGCCCCTCTTTACTCCCTTTATGATAACAAACAGATTGATTCCATTCACACTGATTTTAGCAAGGCCTTTGATAAAATTAATCACACACTATGTCTTTTGAAAATGGCTGAGATCGGTTTTCACCCGAACACCCTTTCACTACTTTCATCGTATTTGCAAAACAGGGATAGTGACGTTGTTTTCAACGGTCAACAATCTTCTCCTTTCAAACAAATATCAGGCGTCCCCCAGGGTACAATACTTAGACCCCTGATATTTTTAAACTACATAAAAGATCTACCATTCTTAATTTCGTCCAACTGCTTAATATTTACCGATGATACGAAGATCTTCAGAATTATCACTAACGTTACTGACTGTGTCGCCCTACAAAAAGACTTACTACAAATTGAGAATTAGTGTCGCAATAATTGCATTGAAATAAATGTGTCAATGTATCTCTTTTGTTTTGACTACCAAACTCGTAATATATCTATCCCTAGGGTGAAGGATTTGGCAGTAATATTTGATCGCAAGCTCCTTTTTGTCTGCACACATAAATGACATAACCTGTAGGTCCTTTCGTCTTATTGGTTTCATATCCCGTACATGTCAATCATTTAAATCACCATCCTCCTATATTAATCTCTTCAATTCTCTAGTTAGAAGCACCCTTGAATAAGCTAGTCAAGTCTGCAATCCATTTTATCTATGTAATAATTTGCAAATAGAAACTAGTCAGCGTAGATTTACCTGTACACAAATGTTTTAGCATTATCCGTTTACAGGGGTGCAATTGCACCCCATACGTTTTTATTGTAAACTCTGAGTGAAAAAGCTTGTCCGCATAAGTATTAATAAAATTTTATTGATACAGTACCAATTTAAAAAACAAAATTGAGTAAAATTAAAAAATTTGAATGTTAAAAGAATAGAAAAATAAGATTTTTGGGCATTATGATCCAGGATTATATTCTCCTTCGATGTTTCCTGGTCGAAACCAGTCATCGTCATTATTTAGGTAATGTAGATAAAAGTAAGACATTTTTATTACATTTTGGAACATGCTTAGTACAGTTAGAAAATTGTTCAAACAAAATCGTCTGGAATCCACCTCTCCATTTTTGATTTCGTCTTATATAGTGAATTCAGCTGATAGATCAGGTTTATTTTTCCAATAATTGTGATGCTAAGAGCTGACCAGCCAGAATACCACTCATGAAGAAGTTATCCATTGTAATAGTTCCACCTTTGTTGATAAAAGGCTGTGCCAAACGATGAAACAAGGACAGTGTATAATAAGTTGCTACTGGTTCATTGGGTTGTCTTTCTATATATATTGCCAGAAATTGCACTGAACTCGAGTTGTTATTAAATGTTTATCAATCGTCAAATTTCTTGAAGGCGTATAAGTTGTTTTTAGATTCTACAGAAATATATTCCAAACGTCTCTGATTGGTGCCAATTTATCGCATTCTAACTGCTTTCTTCTGGTACGATACGGATTTCTGTTTGTTTCACAGACAATTACGTTACTAATTGTTTTAGATAGAATTTGCTTGAAACAGTTCAATGCGGAGTTTAAGTTTTGTTGTAATATTGCTCTGGCTATGCCTTGTCTTTCTCGAAATACTTGAAATTCAGGGACCTTCCGTACATCAGGAGGACCATTGGCCCTTGTTCTCTTCATTTTACGATTGTTATTTGGATAGATAACATCATTTTCCGCAACAGTGTCAGCAGTTTAATCTGATATAGAAGTAGAAGAACCAGCAGCAGACGCTTCAACAGTCGGTATTAATTCATCATCTTCCTATTCTGCTCTTATTTGAGCATCTATTTGGGCCAAAGCTTCTTCAGCATCGTCGTCCACATCTGAGAACTCACCTTCAAAATTATCATTTGCTGTTTCCACATCTGAACCGTCATCGTATCTGATGAATCGAGTAAAAAATCTCTCACGTCGATGCTGGTACGACCTCTTTTTCCTGCTGTCATAGTTCTCTAAAATAATTCAACTGCTAATAGCTCGAAGCCCTAAACAAAGTACTAAAGTATAAGCACAAAATTATGAGCTAAAAACAAAAGAAAATAAAAGAAAACGTACTTTGAGCATAAAAATCAATTATAGTAATAACTGATAACTACTAATTAGCATCATTTCCCAG
Source organism: Dioctria rufipes (assembly GCA_963924295.1). Lineage (NCBI taxonomy): Eukaryota > Metazoa > Arthropoda > Insecta > Diptera > Asilidae > Dioctria > Dioctria rufipes. Next base: position 34,192 of record CAWUPM010001312.1, read on the forward strand.
TTACAATAAAAACAATCCGCCAGAATTTACCGCACAAATTCAAAACAATTGGGTGGAGACCATTTTTTGAAAACACTATAAATATACAACAAAAATACTATGCAAAAAGATCAGACTTCGTTGAAATACAAGCAATCAATGAATCATTTATTAATATCTCGCCCAGGACTCGAATTCACAATTTTTAGAATCAGTCGTCAAATCATTTCAAAAATTCATATATGAATCATAAATCTTTTCAAAACGCATATCATAACAACGAAATATAGAGATATTTAGACACAGTAAATGTGAAACAAGTCAAACAGTAGAAAAATACTAACGCAGCTGCTTACAACATCCGGTTTTCAATGAAAATTTTATAGGAAAACTTCAGGGTGCATACGCACCCCTGCATATAGTTAAATGCTCAAGTGTTTTTGTAGTTTCACTACGACATCCATATTTACCAATTTCAATCTCTTTTTCCTTACAGTGTGTGAAACATACCACAGATAGCATTCCTGGAAGGATTTTGTTAAGCCTTGATTAATTAATTTTTTATTTACGTTTTTAACATGCTGGGGTGTATTTGCACCTCTGTACACAGAGAGAAGGTTAAATTAGAAAATTCCGTTCTCGAATATAATGACAGACTTAAGAAATTCAACTTGTTATCGCTGCAAAATCGCAGAACCTATTTGGACATGACCTTCTTACATAATATACGGAATAGTACTATAATTTGCAACTCATTACTTTCTAGTATAAACTTTTACGTTCCTTCTCGTAATTCAAGATATCAGCCACTTTTCAGAAATCCGATATGCAGAACTAATTTCAAAGAAAATCCGCCCTGCTTGGGAATTCAAAAGTCTTATGACACTAAATTCAATAATATTCATATTCTTGGTACTAGTTTACTGGCATTTGGAAAGTTTGTCCGGCTTGAGATCAGTCATTAATTGCTAAACTTTCCTATGATGTGGTTGAATTTTCGTCCTCCGCTATTTCCTTTACTTTGCTCATATTCCAATCTATTTGATGTTTTGCTCAGTTGACTTTTTTATTTCTTATTTATTTTTAGTTTTGTATACTTGTCCTTATAGTGTCTTAGATATATCTCTTTGATTATATAATTCTCTCTTTTCCAAACTTTCTGTTGTACCCTGGTAGTTTAAATTTAAGGATGTACATTGTTAGAATTAATCTCTGTTTACTAATATTGTTAATTGCTTATTAAATTAAATTAACCTGAATTGTACCACAGTTGCCATATGGCAACACTGAAAGTGGTTACATTAAATACATCTGGCTAATAAAGCCACACACAAATGAAGAAATAGATAAAAGTTTTATGATGCCAATTGATGGAAGTTTACCTGCGGTAAGTTTGGTGTCAGATGTTAATCGCATTTCGGCAAAGCAGCAATTAAAAATAGGTGAAAAAAAATTTGTTCGGGAAAAGCGCAAAATGTCGTATATGAGAAAGTAAGTTATTTTATGTGTTTTTTTATGAATATGTGATTCAAGTGAAATAAATTGCATTAGTTATATAGTTTTATAGTATATATTTGGTTTTCATTATGTATTTTACATTTATAGTGTTTTTATATGTTTTCTTTCCGCGTTGCCATATGGTAACTGTGGGAACGATTGGGTACTGGTTTATATATGTAAAGTGATTTCTATGCATTTTGTATAGTATTTTTACAACTTTGTTATTTTGTTTACACTATTTAATCAATTTTTTTCTTTTTATAATATAATTGTTGTTTTACATCGAATTTTGTTATTTTTTCTTTTTTTATAATTTAGAAGGAAATTATCATTACTTGATGCCCATAACTATTTAGAAGAATTCAGTGGACAAGATGAAGATAACAACAATTTTCCAGAAGCTATTTATATCGAACCACCTGAATTCGATGGCAATATATCTGGTGAAGATGATGCTGAAGATGATTAGGGTGATGTACCGGGCAATGTTTGTCCAGAACAATTGAAAGCTTCATGCGAAATTGTTATGTCAAATGGCAAACGTTTGGATGGTTCCCATGAAAATGATTTTGCATTAGGTATTTGTTTTTTATTTTTTATTATTCCTATGGTTCATTTATACATATTTTTTTAAAGCCGAACATATGGAAGATTTCCCAATTAATATTGTTGATGATTGTGAGATACATGCACCAAATAAGAGAATGTCAAATAAAACATCTACATCTTTAGTATCCTCTCCTGTTCGAAAACGGTTGCGAAGTGTTGAACCAACAGCATCTGATGTTACATTACCAGAATCAAATAAAAACACTAAAATTACTTGGTTGAAAAATGATGCTTCATTAATGATGCCGATATTTCCGAATCCAAATTATGAAGATTGCAGAAATCTTAGGCCACATGAGCAATTGGAGAAATTTTTTGATGATGATTTATTGAACCACATCATCGACGAATCAGTAAATATGCGATTTTTCTCAATTATAATAATTTCTGGTTACAATCATTAATCATCATTGAGAAATATGTGGAGACAAGATGATGACCTTCGAAATGTTTTAGTTCATAACAGCATGCGCCGACATAGATTTCAGGAAATATTGCAATTGATTCACTTTGAAGACAGCAGCAAAGGTTGCAGAAGAGATAGCACAAATTAAAGTTTTGGTGAATATGACTATAAATTTTTTTTCTTAAAAATTACAAAAATATAGTCTGGGACAATTCGGGTTAAATTAAATATAATAAAATTGTATCAAAAATGTCCGTATACCTACTGTTAATGAGAACTGACGGGTATAAAAATAAACTGTATCCATTCCGATCTCATATTCGATTAAAATTCGCTTAAATATTATTAACCCGTGTAGATAGGTGGAGGTAGAAATTGCATAAATAGAATGAAATTACGGTCGTTGACTTATTGCGCTTGTTCAGTAATAATTTTTAACATTTAACGATTTTTTATCTCTACTTTCTCCCACCTCGCGTCATCCAGTCGAGGTACCTCTAAGATAGTACCGAGTTTCTCTTGAGATCTGTGTTATATATATATTCTTGGTTATGCACCTTCGTGTTGTCTGGGTATAATAAGTACCAAAAACACTTTTTTACTTTTACTCAAAATTAGAACATAAAGTTTTTTCTCCTTATCCAAAATCAGAACATAAACATTTTTCTCTTTATCCAAATCAGAACACAAACTTTTTATAATATTTTTGCGCCTAAACTTCCGTTTGCAAACCACTTCTTCACCGTTTAATTTTTTCTTGTTTCCGAAAACCTCAACCGCTATCTCGGCCAAAATATAAAAACCAACTGAACTCTTGATCACCTTCATCGTGATCAAGAGCCATTGTTCAGGATACAAAATGCTTAATTGCATGTTCTTAACCGGAGAAAATGTTAATATTATTTCTGGACTTGTTTAATCTTGTCCAGAATTATTCGCGTCGGACGGTAGCTTCAAAAATGTAATGTTACACTTTAAAAAACATCAGCCACCCTCTCGTCGTTTGAAATCGCGGCGCGCATTTTGATTTATTTTTTAATTTTATTATTTCCCCTGACAAATTTTGCTGAATGCAAAATTTGTCGTAGTAATTGTTTCTATTAGATCGACTTGGTTGAAAGCTGACACTATTGTTTTTCCCAAATCGTTTTATGGGAAAAATTTAATGTTATAAGTTGTGTGGAATGTGGAGAAAATTGCTGATGCAATTTTCTTTACTCATTTCATTTCTACATTTCTTTATTCATTTCATTGTTTTAAGCATGAATGGCTTATATGAAAAATTTATTGAATATAATTTTTATTTCTTCCCCTTTTTCAGGTTTATTTGAAAAGTTTATTTATTTTAGGTATATGACATCTGGACCCTGCTCGGGTTGGTTGAGGTAGGTTTAGTTGCGGCATCGTGTTTTCTCGTCTCTTTATGCACAAGAAATAAAATAAGAAATAATAATGTGTGTGGTGAATGTGCAAGTGAGAAATTCTCACGACATGCTGTTATTGGGTTTTAATTGCCTTATGGCGCTCTTCAATATCATCAGCCTTGATCTCTTTAATTAATAAGGGAATGGAGTTATTGGTAGTATTTCGACTTGATAAATATTCACTAAAATGAATAGAATTAGTTTCTTGATCAGGTATAAATGATGAGTTTAAGGTTCCTGGTGGTTGCTTGTCTGCACTTATCAACAATGTCGATTGATTTATTATACAGGTGGGCTGTATTTGTATAATCCCATTGTGTACTTCTTAATTGACAGAAGAATAAAAATGTTCTCTGGAGGTTGAGCAGTTCTATCTCATATCTGTTTTGATTCGATTCCGCCCTATACAGGGTGTCCCGTACGTACCGCATTTCCTTTATACCACGGATTCCTCACTCAATTTCGAGAAATAAATTGTATGGGAGGAGAGCCGGAAAATGCGTGGTGTGGGCGGTAGGGGGGGTTTTGTTATTTTGGGTGCTTTTTATCCTAATACCATATAACTATCTTGTTATACACCCTATGAAGGTGATTTGCATCTCACGTGATAGTAAATCCTCTACCGTTTCCAACAAATGCCCAACCACCTTTCTACTCCCTTTCCGTCGGCAGTTATAGAATGTCAAGTTCAAAAAATTGAATAATTTTGCAATTTCTTTTTAAATTTCAACGATTTTCCCGCCAAAATGCATTATAACAGTTTTATGACAAGATTGAAAGACCCCCGAATGTTACCTTTAATTTGACTATGCGGATGTACCTACCTAAATGCTACCGTTTTTGAGATATTCCCGTTTTTATGATGCATAATTTCATGAATTTTGTTAATTTGTGTGGAATTGCATAAAATTAGGCGGGATTTCTATTATTATTAGCAAAATTAATGAAATTATGCACCATAAAAACGAGAATATCTCAAAAACGGTAGCATTTAGGTAGGTGCATAGTCAAATTAAAGGTAACATTCCGGGGTCTTTAAATCATGTCTTAAAACTGCATAGTTATCATGCATTTTGGCGGGAAAATCGTTGAAATTGAAAAATAAATTGCAAAATTATCAATTTTTTGACTTTGACATCCTATAACTGCCGACGGAAAGGGAATAGATAGGTGGTTGGGCATTTGTTGGAAACGGTAGAAAGTTTACTATCATCAGAAAAATCACCTTCATAGGGTGTATAACAAGAAAGTTACATGGTATTAGGATAAAAAGCACGCAAAATCACAAAACCCCCTACCGCCCACACCGTGCATTTTCCGGCTCTCCTCCCATATAATTTATTTCTCGAAATTGAATGAGGAATCCGTGGTATAAAGGAAATGCGGTACATACGGGAGACCCTGTATATAGGCTGTTTTATATTGCAAATTAATCGGGCCTTTCATAACTGTATTTATTCCTTAACGTCTTCCCCTTTTATTGGAGTAAACCGATCCGTTTGGAGGTTTGCAGACAGATATTGTTTTAAGGGTTGCATGTGGATGAACTTATCTGCTGCAGATATATTTCTGCATTGAGCAATGGAATTTGAACGTCAAATAATATATTCCTTTGCATACTGGATATCTTAATATGCATTAAATTATATATTGGCAGTAATAATTTTGAAGTTTCATCTCCTGGTACCGTAAGATGTTTTGGCAGATGATCTGGTTTATTCAGTTGTTCACTAAGCAAAGGGGTGTGTGAGCAGTATTGTGCTAAACCTTCCGTGTTTTAAGGAAATTACTATAGCTAATACGTTCTTTTGCATATCTTGAAAATTCATCAGATCTATTGTAAACTTTGGCAGATATCCAGGGCATTAGTAAAACGATGACATTTTCATGCAAATTAAAAATAGAAGTATTAAAAACATATACTACCTGGTTTAAAGGTGAATGAACCTACGACGTACTTTCCCAAGTAGCATGAGCTGCACTTTTCACGAGAAAAATTAGCAAAATATATTACTCACGCCCGGTTGATATTACAAGGGTATACTAATGTCAAACTTTAATCTTTCGCGACGTTTATAAGCTCACCATCTTATTTTCATTAGAGCTCTCAAAGTGCGAACACATGCCACGAGCATATTGACAATTTATTCATCCTAAAAAACAAATCTCATCAGGAAGAAGAAGTACAGACATTCATCATCAAGCGGATTATTTTCATCAGCCATAAGTACTTCAAGGAATATAAAGCGTAAACTTGCAATTTATTTAATTATCAATTTAAATTAAATCATTGTGTAAATACATGCCGAGTTTTGGTCATGAGCACTGCATGAATCTAATAGGAATAATTGGTTAATTTATTTATTTAATTTCAGCAAACTAATCTATTTTATTGCATTTAATTTTTAATCAGTCAAATTGAATTTCAAAAAATCATTTATCTTGCGAAAATACGCCGTAAGGATATCTTCACAAAACATAATAATTTGAAAATGAATTACTTTAGAAATATTTGAGTTGTGAATTTAAAGCATTCTGTTCAAGTGCAAGTGAATTCGTGAAATAATTTTAACTCAGGGTACCAACATCAGATTATGATATGACAGCGGTAACAAGTAGACCCAATCCAATCAATGCGTTTGCGTAAATGATGTCGTACCATTCTCTGTAATCCAATATACTTTTAAAAAATATTTAGACTCGTAAGTAATATTTTTCTAGCACTAAGGTATAAATATCAAAATGCTCAGTTGATATGTTTGGTCGCTGAGTGTCCTTTCATTGTAATTACTGGAATCTTCCGGCTTCATCTAGCAACTCGTAAAAATATATTTCATAATCTTAAATATTGGCGGTGGTTTATGTATAAGCATGTCATACACGACCAATGACTTAATTTTACTGCTTTTAAGTAGAGTTGTCTCCTATATTATAGGGATGACTTTAATTAATTGATAATGCTGAATCTTGAACGCACTTAAGCCATGCCATTATTTCACTTGAGAAATGCTTGGGAGTTAAAACTTCAGCCAGTAGTATTTCCAATATTTACAGGTATTTAAAAAAAACGTAATCATGCAGCAGTAACTCTTTTGAGATCCGTGAGAAATGAAATCAAAATGTCATTTGCCTTTGGATTATTTGTGATTTTCTTTCTTCCTGTTTGGTTGCCAATAAATGGCTGCTGTTCAAATGCCAATTGCCTAGTTAAACAATAAAATCAAATCAATTATATTACGGAAAATTTTCATCTTAGAAGAACTCTGGACATCAAATAGGATAGAATAAAAGGACAATAGCAATATCCAGTGCTAATTTAAATCATCTTGAAATACTTGAAAACTCGGGCGTGAAGGTATCACCTTGATTAAAAAGTTTCCCGAACGACCACCGTGTGGCCTTTTCAGTAACCCAATTTAAGTTCTGTTTTTTTAGGTGTGGCATACTACAGCAAGAGGGAGAGAAAATGTACAGAGCTTGCTATTAGAAGGCCATTAGCTCGTTTTAGTTGGACCGCGTTTTTGTGAGGCTTTGCACATCTAGATGTAAGTTGTCTCAGTGTCGTGCCCCCTGAGCAATCAATAAGCAAATCCAATAATTAAAAACGACACTCGAATTTCTTTTTACGTTATAAATCTTTATTTCACTATATATCAAACTGACCTATCTTAATACCTTTAAAACAATCTAACCCGAACCGAACTGAAACTTGATACTCTTAAACAAAGTTGAATCGCGACTGAACAATTAACTACGACGATGACTGAAACTAACGGGCACTCGCCAGACCAGTCATTGGTCTTTTATGCCCCGATATTCGGAAGTACTTTCTTTGCTCACAACGCGGATGTAAACAAACGACAACAACCTTGTCGTTTGTTCTACCGGTTGCAGCACCTGAGTCGCTTAGTAGTAAACAATCGCTTTACATAACAATTACCATGCGAGGTTAATTGTTATCGTAATCGTCGATTGCTCCACTAAGCGCTCATCGTAGCCAGCTGTTGAGCTAATCAGCGAAATAACCGGCAGTTGCAGAACAGTACCATGCGAGGTTACTGTTTAGCAATTGCTAATTATTTCTCTAAAATGCGCCCTTGGCTGCTAGAAGAATCTTCCTTATATTGGGCCATCACATCCCTCCCCCCTTGGAAAAACTAGTTTCCGCAGGGAACTAGATCTGGAGAGTGCAACAGTCTTAATTAAAAACATTTTTTAATCTTCGTTCGGTTCAGATTCTTTACATTATTTCATTACATTTCTGTACATTACATTTTTACATCTTTCGAAATTTTCTTATTTCCTTTTTCATTTTAGTATCTCTATTTTCTTTTCATTATACTTTATTAAAATTTCATGACTAATAAAAAAAAAAAAAAAAAATCTTAATTAATTCACATGCACTTTAATATATAATCTTACTTATTTCTTATCCAATGTTTAATTTCGTTATTATTTATTGACTAATTAACAAAAAAAAATTATAATTGCATGTTCACGTATTTGTACATTTTTCTGTATTATGCTTGTTATACATTTTCCCCTTTTTTTTTTACAGTTTTAAATTATATACATTAAATTTTCTATTTCAATTTTCAAATTTTACAAATTTTATTTATTCATGTACATAAATACCATTAACTTAAAAAATGCTAACTGAATCATACTACGTTGAGAAGAAAATAAAAACTAAATAGTAAGCTCTACTTTAACTCGTTATCAAAAAAAAAATAAACATTAATTATACATACATAATACGAAAACTAGTCCTACAGTGGTTAACTTACTTATTCCAGCTGCACCAGCTGTTTCCCTACGATCGTGGGTAAGTTTACAGTCGGCATGGAGGCTGTTGTTGGCACTATGACCTGTATATCCTCCGAATCTTCGCTGGGTTGTTTTTCCTTCGGAGTCTGGACTGTTTTCTTCGGGGTCTGGACTGTTTGCTTCGGGGTCTGGACTGCTTGGATTTGTCTCCGAGTGAGAGGTATTATCGACAATTGCTTGGATCGTGCTGCTACTTGCTTCCCCTTCCAGCGTTTAAGGTAGATCAGTACTCCTACTGCTAGTGCTAGGCTGGCGATACTTATTAAACCCGTCACCGATGTAGCGGCCATGTACATTACGTGAGGATGATGTTGTTGCCTGTAGATCTCCTCTTCCTTGACAGCGCCCTGCATCTTTTGAATTTCTCTTTCATGGTCTCTCCAGGCCTGGTTGAAGTCATCTGCAGCTAGAAGCTGTACCTGTTGCTGGTTCCCGATTGTCACTTCTGCCTTCCGAGATACTGGTTCCGCCTTGAAACTGTCCCAAGATGGTAGTTCTGAATGGGTTGGCTGCCACAGAGTTATGTTACGTCGGGCGTCGTCATCAGATGTAATTAGAAGATCCCCCATTTGTAGATGACAGTGCTCCTCTAGCGTTAATACCCCTGTAGATGACAACTCGCCGATGGATGTGGGAGAATCACGACAATTTACTTCCAATTTGGTGGTTCCAGACATCATGAACAACCAATGATTTCTAGTCATCATCCGGACTAGGCTGTTCCATTTCGGAATAGTTCTTTCTTTGCAAGCTTTGGCGTTGACGTTGAAGCTGCGGAAAAGATTCAGCACACAGCTGTCGCCAATGGCTGTAACAGTTGGTCCTAATTGTGGACATAAGAGGCGTGAATTATCCTCGAGGGTTGTCAACCGCTTGCAGTTTCCAAATTGTTTCTCGTCTAACAGGATGTACTGACGTTCGTGGTTATTAGCTGCCACAAACTCAGAACCCAGATCATAAATACGGTAATCTTCATCATCTACTGCTGTAGGAATTGTATATACTTTATAAATATCAAAGGCTATTCTTTGTGGCTGGGGAATATCTATTCGAACTAGAATATTCTGTCGCCTCTGAATTGACGTTACCTTGGCTATCTGAGCGAGTAATTGAAAATTCAGGAATTCTTCAGCCAAATCAAATTGCCGTGTAGCATTTCTTATAATATCTGTCATCTCTCGAGCGTGGATTATTAATGGGTGTAGCTTTCCCACGCTCAATGAGACCAGAATGCTTGCATACGTTTCTTGCACCTCGCTTATCTCCCGCAACTGTAGAGTCAATAGTGTCAGCATCTCATTTAACTCCACCCTTTGCTGCAGCAATGCTATTTCCCCCACTTGATTATTTTGTGCAGTAACAATGGCTGTCGTCTCAGTTCTTCGCGCTCTGCTGCGGCTCTGACTCGTGATGCGTTGCTAAGTTCGAAAGTGGATTTAATAACCGTAGCCTGTTCTTGGAGTAACGTGAAGGTACGATTCTCCTTTCTGTTGAGCTCATCCAGTTCCGCATAGATGTTCTCGGAGTCTGTGTGGTCCATCGTTCCAAAAAGAGTTTTCGATAATGAACCTATTCCATCGAAAAATGATCGCCTTACTCGCTGCGATGGTTCTGAATGGGTGTGATGCGACAATTCTTCATTTCGACGCTCAATCTTTGATGTCCAGCTTTTAATCTCCTTAACAGCTATCGTGCATCTAGTTTTGATATCAGTATGGATGTTCTCGCAGAGCTGTGCAACCAGGCTGCTACAATTATCTGCAAAACTCAATTCCTCCGAAAAGTCCGGTACCTGCAGCTGTGATAGTATGGTCCAGTGCTTTGTGTAGAAGTTGGCTTTCCCCAGGTTTTCAAACAGCACTCCTGATAATGCGACTGGCCGAATGCTGTAGCCTGAATTCTCCGCGTATATAATTAATATTGATGTTAGTAGGGTTGCTACAATTAATCCTATTTTGTTAGTTAACATACTTAAAGTTTTTTTTTTTAAAAGACTTATTTTCTTCTCAACTTCTTTATTGCCTTAAACTACTTACTTGGACGAATATCTTTAATTTATTCTTTCATATACTATACAAACAATAATTCCTTTATTTCTATATTCTAATTCCCCTATTGTCTTAACTACTGCTGAAAAGGAAAAACAATAATATATGTTTTATACCTGATACTCCTCTTCTCTCGTTCCGTCTCTTAGATTCCTCAACCTTGTAGAACAGGTTCCTTATTATCGGTCCTCAAGCCCTGACCTTCCCTTGCTGAATGGTATTTTGGAATTTTTAGGCTGTCTGCAATATGAAAAGAGGTGAGTTATTATTAAAATATTGGTATGGACGCATTATTCTTCGAACTTGCTCAAACGGTTTGTATGTACCCGCTTGAGTCTGTTCCCTTGAAGTATGGTCACGTTTTCAGGACTATGAACATATATTACTTCATAGGGCCCCTTAAAAATAGACGACAACTTTCCCGCACGAGCTGCATCTCTAAGCAATACCTTTTCGCCGACATGAATTACTACAGCATTTGCCGATTTATCATAATGTTTTTTGGCTAGAGACTTACCTCGGAGCAAATTATCTCTTGCCAACTTGAACGCTTTCTGCAATTTGAACCGTAATACTGCGTGATATCTATCAGCGTTGTATATTGGTTCAGGTTTGCGTTGTAGGCTGCTCGGAACTTCTGATATGAACCCAAACAGGGTTTCCATTGGCGTAAGTTTGGTCCCCGAATGCACAGTATTACTGTACGCATGTGCTGCTGTGCGTAGAAATCCATCCCAATTTCTCGGGTCCTCATCAACGAAGCTCCTTAAATAATTGGCTAAGGTGGAATGCTGTCGCTCCACCGCATTTGATTGGGGGTGATAGGCAGTAGTCTGCAACTTTTTTATCCTTAGCATTTTGCACAGAGATTTTATGACTTCACCAGTAAAATTGGCTCCTTGATCAGTCACCAATTGCTTTGGCAACGTATATCGGCTAAGTATTTGCTCAAATAACGCCCCCGCTACCGTATTCGATTCCTGATCAGGTATCGCTACGAAATCAACAAACCGAGTTAAGTCATCCATCATTGACAAAATGTATTTGTTACCAGAGTGGCTTACAGGTAATGGTCCTACCAAGTCGATGTAAATCTTATCGAACGGCTTTTCGGAGACTTCCGTTACGACTAGTGGCATTTTAATAGCCTTACATTGTTTATTCTTCTGACATTTCGAGCATCGCCTGATATAGGTGGCAATATCAGCCTTCATCCCCTTCCACCGGTAGAAGCGTTTTATCCTTTCAAAGGTCTTATTCCTTCCGAAATGCCCCCCAAATCGAGAGTCATGATAATCTTTTAATATTACCTTGATCTCTTCGGGATCAGTAACGTATTGTGGTGTTTGACTGCCTTGCAGCCTTCTTGACGTAATCGGAGTTTCATCGACGTCCTCCCAGTCCTCCTCAGACTCTGGCAGATCATCACTTGCATCGAGTTTTTTCTTCTGAGCTTGTAAGCGTGTGACTGCTAAGCAAGGGTATTCTTTACCTCCATCAGTTCCTATTTTTGCTTCCTCTCGGGGTATTCTGCTCAGCGCATCCGCATTGCCATTCTCCTTTCCTTTTTGGTAAACAATTTCAAAATCGTATTCCGACAACTTATGATGGAACCTTACCATACGTGATGTTGTATCCTTTACCTTGAATACACCTCTGAGTGGCTGGTGGTCCGTTTTAATTTTGAAATGTCTACCCAAGAGATAGCATTTGTAATTGCGTACAGCCCACACTATAGCCAACATTTCGCGTTCTGTGGTCGAGTAATTTCTTTCCGCTTGATTTAGCGTGCGACTGGCGTAGCTAACAGGTTTACCTTCCTGTTCTAACACAGCTCCTAGAGATTTCCCACTGGCATCCGTAATTAATGTAAATTCCTTCGTAAAGTCAGGATAAGCTAGCAATGGAGGTGTAGTGAGAGCCTTTTTAATCAGGGCGAATGACTCATCACACTTGGGTCCCCAATCGAACTTTATTTTTTTTCTTAATAAATAATTAATTGGAGCCATGATTTCCGAGAAGCTAGGAACGAATTTCCGGTAATAATTAGCTAACCCTAGGAAAGATTGAACCTGTCTCACCGTCTTTGGTCGCGGAAAGCTCTGTACAACTTCCACCAAACGTTGATCTGGCTTTACTCCTTGTTCCGAGCATACATGGCCCAGATACACCACTTCTTTTTTCAGAAACTGGCATTTAGAGGGTTGCAGCTTTAAATTATGACCCCGAAAACGTTGAAATACTTGCCTCAACTTATTGTTGTGTTCATCTAAGTTTTTTGCAAATATAACGACATCATCGAGATACACGAAACATTTTATTCCCTGTAACCCTGTTAATATTCCGTTTAGGAGCGACTGAAAAAATGGAGGCGCAGTTTTTAGCCCAAACGGCAATCGTTTATACTGAAAATGATTGAAATTAGTGCTAAAAGCGGTTTTTTCTCTATCTTCTGGATCAATTAATACTTGATGATACCCGTTAGCTAAATCTAACGTGGAAAAGTACCTGGAATGACCCAGCCGATCCAAAATGTCTTCAATTCGCGGAAGTGGATACGAAAATGGAATGCAAACCTTGTTTAGTTCCCGGAAATCTACGCACAACCTATACTTGCGGTTACCAGATTCGTCAGTTCCCTTCTTGGGAATCAGCAGGACTGGAAAGTTAAACGGACTATCACTAGGCTCTATGATATCCTCCTCTAACAGTTTTTCAAGTTGCTTCTTACATTCTTCTCTGTGAGCTTCCGGCATGCGGTACTGCTTCCTATGAATGGGTCCTGTGTTAGCGATTAAAGGTAGTTTGAAGGTTTTCGTTGGAGTGTAGGTCAATTTGTCTCCTGGCAAATGAAAAATATCACTATATTCGTAACAAATTTGAGTCACGGACTCTTTTTCCTCTGAATTTAGGTCTTCTCCTAGTATTAGTGATTGTTTCATTAGTTTAAGCCGTTGCTGACTGAGATTGTACTCCAGTCGACCTTCTCCTATAGGCTGCACAGAGTACTTACTTAGGTTCTCCAGCTTAGGTCTGAAATTCTTTATTTCAACTGCCTCAGTTCTAGCGTTGATTATTCCAACAAATGCCTGTCCATTCTTAGGCCTGATTAGGGTATTACTACAGTACACGCCGGGACATATTTCTTCTGCCACACACACCATCTCATCCTCGCTTGTAACTTGGATGCTTATCAGCTGCTCCGTCCTTGGCTCCATTCGTATTATGGATTCCTTGAGCTCTCCGGCTCTTGGAGGTGAAGCTATCTTATCCCCTTTTAGATGCAGGCTATCTTCGATACTTAAGACTTCTGCATAGGCCGTGGTTTGGAAAGTTTCGAGCCCGATTTCCGTGCGAGGACTTCTTGACTCTTTCTCTTTATCACGTACTAGCTTCTTGCCCCACATATCATCTGGAAACCTCACGAATGTTTCTGAAAGAGGTGAATTGTTTTCCTGAGCTACTCCTGTGCGAAGGGATGCCTTCAAGATTTCCCCCCTTTTTTCCTTCTGCGGAATGTGCGCCGTGTATCAGACAGCAACGAGGATGTCTTGAGAATATCAAACCTAACTTCCTTGCGAGGATTATTTGGTTCCTTCTCTTTTCCACTTGCTACATTTGCCTTTGGACTCTCAGCTTGATCCGCTCTTGTGTTAAAAGCTGCGGTCAAGGTATTTTCCTCCGCTTGTCCCTCTTCCACTGACTCTGCTAGTGTCTGCTTTGTATCCATCATATCTTCCTTCTGTGATTTCGTTTGCGGGCTCTCTAGTTCGGGTGTTTCTCTTCCTTTATTAATACTTACCTCAGTCAAGTACCTTTGTATGCTATTTGACACTTCACTTGTTTTGGCGACAACATCTTTTAATGCTGTTATTCTATCTTTAAGCCGAATCTTAATATCACTTGGGTTAGGCACTTCTTCAAAATTAGGTTTACCTGGGCTTCCTTGTGTACACCATTTTAGCCCTATGACTTCAACTTTTTCTTTCCCTGTGATGGAACCAAAGAGCGGTTCTCTGTCCTTGCTCTTATCTATAGGTCGTATTGACAATCTCTTATTTATACAGTCAATGACAGCTCTATCTCTGAGAAATTCAATACCCAGTATTCCATCAGCTCCGATTGAGTCCGTGTCATATATGGCGTTAAATTCGCAAGTCTGTTCAACTTCACCCATTCGTAGCTTGGCTGTACATGTTCCGATTGAGCTTCTTTGTGCCCCAAACAACCCTCCTATTTTGATTTTTTGTAATGTTTGTATAGGCGTAGTTCCCTTGATACGATTTACCTTAATCACATTGCACGTTGCCCCTGTGTCAACCAATAACACCAATTTACCCTTTATACCTATATCCGATTCTACAGTAATTATACAATTATTAAATAAACTTAGTTCTATTTCACTGGCTACATCCTGTGGGACTTTCGTTGTCTCTACTTTTGTTAGTTGAAGGCAGCTGCGGTAAAAGTCCCCAGCTGCCGATCCCCGTTTCCCTGATCGGCAATATATTTTTTCACACAAATCTCTGTATAATGATCAGAGGTTTTACAAAATTGGCAATAGAGAACTACAGCCTCTGCCTGACCTACTCCCGGGCTGCTAACATGTGTATCCATAAACCTTACCTGTTGTTTCCCACACTCTGTCGCCTCGTGTCCATATATCCGACATCTTATACAATAAGGGGACGGCCTTCTCTCTGTACATTCCTTCGCAATATGCCCCTGCCTCCCGCACTGGAAGCACTTGATGTTTCTGGGTTGCTTTAGCTGGGCAGAGGGGTTCCTGAACATCCCTGACGAAGCTGGCCCATGTCTTGGTGGGGTTGCTGTCCGTTTGTTCTCGTCTTTGTCAACTCTGCCCGTACTCCAACTGTTCGGTGGACTTCTTCTAATGCCTTCCCCGTTATAGTTAAGCATTCCTGGTTCTCTAACCTGTAGTCGCCTGGCGTCTCTCTCGAAGTAATCTGCCTCCTCCCGTGCTTCGTCCAAAGATTGAAATTTTCGGCCTGTTAGGTATACTTGCGTAGTCCGGTTCATCACGCCTGCTTTGAACGTGGCTACTGCATCAGCCTCCAACTCTGAAATCAAACCCCCGTCTTTACCTGGATACTTAGCTGAAACTGCCGTTTTAATTTGATTCAACAAATCCTTTAATCTGTCCGCATATTCCCTAATGTCGTCTCCGGGTCTTTGTCTGCATGCTATCATTTCCGTTCTCAATTCACTGTAAGACTTTTTAGGCATATAAGCAGTTTTAATGATCTGCTGTAATGCTGCAAAATCTTTTGGCTCCTCTGAACTTACCAGATAGTATGCATCGTCCATCAACCGATATCTTACACATTTCATGAAGATATCTTGTTCTTCGGCCTTAAGACGATCGTAAAGATCTTTGCAGCAGTTTAGGAAGCGGTGCACTTCCTTTGCTAGCTTTGGCGACCTTTCCCCCGAAAACATTGGGACATATTTGGACACCATATCCATGATTTTGTCATGCGAATCAACCATGTTGTCTTGTTGTCTGTGTGATGTTGATTTTTCCGTACGACTCTCTATGTTCTTATTCGGCCTTTGATCTGCAACTGACTTGGGTGTTGAATACTGGCTTTTAGCTGTCTTAACACTTCCACTTTGCTTTGTCTCCCAGAATAACAGCCTTCTTCGTCCACAACTTTTCTGTGACTCAGCGCCTTTTTCCTTTTCCTGTGTATTTGGACCAAGTTCTATTTCCTTCTCTAATTCTTCTGATAAGTTCTCTGCTTCTAGCAACTGCTGTTTCAGAACTTTTACTTGCTTTATTAGAGCCTGATTTTCCTTTTGGCCTTCTTTTACTGCTTGTTCCAACGAATTCTCTCCTTTGTGGATAATGTCGAAAGTAGCTGTAACCAATAAATCAAGTGCCTCCCCCTTAGTACTTGTCCGGGTGCAAGTATCTAGTTCTTCCAGTACAGCTTCTAATTCCTCACTTGGCAATCGCTTCTTAAGTTCAGATGTTAGGCGTTCTCCGATATATTGCCAGTCTTGTTCATACCCTTTTAATTTATCTTGGCACTCTTTCAACTCTTGTGATTTATTTTCCAATTTTTCCTCCTGTTCTCGAAATCGCAAAAGTTCTTTTCTCGTCAGGACGTTGCTTCTCCCTACTGACATCTACACTAATGAATCACAAGATTTCCTAATGTATTGTCACTTCACTCTTCAATGTCACTTCTCGCAGACTAAACCAATTACTTTAAACGCGAACCGCAAAACATTTGTATTTTTGGAACTTTACTGTGCAACAAGTACTCTCCTATGAGCACCTTACACGAAAATATTCCAGGGCACGGCACGTTTGTTGTATGTACGTGTATGTATAACCGATGGTTGGAGTAGCTAATATAGCTTTGCTCCTTGTGTGTGTGCCGGAGTAGCTAATATAGCTTTGCTCCTTGTGTGTGTGCTGGAGTAGCTAATATAGCTTTGCTCCTAGTGTGTGCTGGAGTAGCTAATATAGCTTTGCTCCTTGTGTGTGTGTTGGTGTGCTTACCCGGTATATCCGCGGTTACGATTTATGCCTCCAGAAAAACAAGACGTTGAAAACTTAATTCCACTCGACTGAAATTATTATCTATAATTTCGATAATGTACCCACAGCTTATCTAAAAAAAATTCGAAATTGATCACCAAAAAAAACAAGAAAACCCAACAAAATTCTGAACCAGTTACCGATTAATCAACTACTTATACCTTATTTTTGCACCTAGAGCTCACTGAAAATTTTCTAACGCTTATACTGATCAACCCTTCATATAAAAACTCACACTCAGCTCAGTATTATCACAAAATTCAAATCACTCAACACTTAATCTAGCACTTTCTTAAATTAAGCCTGAAAAGTAAAAGAATTAGCTAATTTTAATCTCTGAAAAATAAAATAATCAAAAAAAATTTTAACAATCTTAAAAGAATTTTTAAAAAAAATTAACCATGAAAAAAAACAACACAACAGCAAGAAATTCTCAAATTTCTTACCTAAGTTTACCGGCTGCGCCAAATTGTCGTGCCCCCTGAGCAATCAATAAGCAAATCCAATAATTAAAAACGACACTCGAATTTCTTTTTACGTTATAAATCTTTATTTCACTATATATCAAACTGACCTATCTTAATACCTTTAAAACAATCTAACCCGAACCGAACTGAAACTTGATACTCTTAAACAAAGTTGAATCGCGACTGAACAATTAACTACGACGATGACTGAAACTAACGGGCACTCGCCAGACCAGTCATTGGTCTTTTATGCCCCGATATTCGGAAGTACTTTCTTTGCTCACAACGCGGATGTAAACAAACGACAACAACCTTGTCGTTTGTTCTACCGGTTGCAGCACCTGAGTCGCTTAGTAGTAAACAATCGCTTTACATAACAATTACCATGCGAGGTTAATTGTTATCGTAATCGTCGATTGCTCCACTAAGCGCTCATCGTAGCCAGCTGTTGAGCTAATCAGCGAAATAACCGGCAGTTGCAGAACAGTACCATGCGAGGTTACTGTTTAGCAATTGCTAATTATTTCTCTAAAATGCGCCCTTGGCTGCTAGAAGAATCTTCCTTATATTGGGCCATCACATCAGCTCCCACCAAATTTCAGAGTCATAGCTTGACCTTTGTTAGAGTTAAGCCGTGTTCAGTAGATCTGCTCGGGCCGAGGTTTCTATTTATTACGATTTTAAAACTGGTATCAATTTTGCATCAACAGGCTTGCATTAACTTTGTTGTGTTAAAAACATATTCAACGGTGTGGAAACCTTGGAAATGTTACAGGAGTGCTTCGGCAACGATATTCTATCAAAACCAAGAGTTTATGTGTGGCACGAATGCTACTGAAACGATCCTGAGTCCATGGCAGATGAGGATCGCAGCGGCAGGTCGTCAATATCAAAACCAAATGAAAACGGCGATAAGATCAAAAAAAATGTTGGCAGGAAACAGCAAATTAACCATCAGAGATCCGGCAGAGAACTTGATCATCGCTTATGATTCCGTTCAAGAAATTTTGGTTAATGATTTAGGTTTGAGACGTGTCGCTGCAAAGATGGTGCCAAAAGACTTGAATTTCCTGCAAAAAAGGGATGGCGTTCACATCGCGAAAGACTTAATTTTTTGGTCGGAATCCAAACCAACAATCATCAAGCGCATCATGCCAAAACCATCGAGAATACTTCCCAAGCCATGAAACAGAAGTGCATATGTATTTGTTGTGAGTCCGTTTTCTAAAATGTTTGATACTTATGGAAAAATGTCAAACATTGACTTTATATATATCATAGAGCCTAAACTACTATCCATACAGGAAAATAGTCTTCTAATAATATAAATATTGGTTACTTACCTTCCCAAAGGCGACACTTCCTATATACATTACTTAACAAAATAATAAAATACTTTTGATTACAAAGTAACCTTACCATTTTACGCTCAATACCTTTCAGCTGAGTGATAATTGCATGTGCATATGCTGCCGGAGTCCGAATCTGTAAGCAGCTACATTCGATATCGTCAGACCTAGACCACGGCTTTCCCATGGCGGCACAGCGACATTACAATGATTAGTCAGCTGAAAATTTTTGTGTCAGAAATCATAGTCATTTGGGTAAAATACATGTTTTTAATTAATTTTGTTAGGAAAGGTATGCAAATTTTATTACGGTTCGGAGGATAGGAAAGCAACCTTAAGATTATGAGAACACCATTTTTCTGTATGAATAGTAGTTTAGGGAGGAGGAGCTATTCAAATCAAACTTTTGTCAGTTTTACATAAGAACACTGCAAATATTTTAGAACGTAAGGACTCCGTTGGGCCTCGCAAGTGGTAGGGAGGAAATCTGTTTCATGGCTTGTGAAGTATTCTCGACGGTTTTGATCATGCGTATGGAGACGTGACATGGGTTTATGAGTGTGAGACGCAATCCTGGCATCAAGTAAGTGAATGGCGTATACCAATACCGTATGAGTCAAGACCGTTTTCAGTAGAAAAAAATGGTAATTCTCACGATTTTTGTGGATTACAATGGTGTTGAATAACATGAACTCTTGCCTGATGGTCCGGCAATCAGCAAAGAGAAGTATTATTCATGCGTTATGAGTCGTTTGCGTGAAGCAAAGAGCAAACAAGTAAAAAAGCTAAAATTGGTATAAGACCAATTCTTATGATACCCTAGATGAATGCCCCTATTAAATTTCGTATGGTCACCGATCTATGCAAGTTTGATTTTTGAAGTTGTTTTTCGCATATATTTCTAGAACGGTTTGTCGCACAGAAAAAATGATCATAACCAATTTTATAGGATGTCGTATTCTGAAGAAGTTTTTTGTCCAATAAAAATGTCTTGGACTGCTAGTTTTCACAGTATATGTAACAAACCCAAATTTTTATATGGCAACACTAAGAAGGAGTTGCCCGATTTAGTCCATTTTGGACATTTTATATGCTAGTATAATGAAAATACCATGTACCAAATTTCACCTCTCTACATCGATGCGTTCTTAGGGAGTGTCCAAATATATTGTGGAAAAGGAAAGTTTTATATGGCAACACCACGAAGGAGTTGCCCGATTTGTCTCATTTTCGAACTTAATTTTTTTTTTTTTTTAAGTCCGTGTGCAAAATTTCAGCTCTCCAAGTATACGCGTTCTGGAGTTATCGTGCGCACAGACGGAAGGATGGACAGACGGACGGACGGACGGACATGCAAAAATCGAAATAACTTTTAATATTATGAATGGGTGTCCAATCCATTTTGCTCTACCATCATTATTTCGGGGTGTTACAAACGGAATGACAAACTTAGTATACCCTATAAATTTCATCTAGGGTATAAAAAGAGCGGTTTATTCATAAATCCTGGATTTTGTAAACGATATCGCACCGACGTACAATCCCATAGTTATCTGTGATTTTTCGGCTACGAACAGATCGAATATCCTCCAGCAGCAACCAAGTGCACCTGATTTGTCTCCCTGCGTATTTTAGCCGAGAGAAAATAAGTGCGTTGCAGTTGACGGAGTGTACTTTGAAGTGAAAAATTAGCTTTCATGAATTAACTTGTATTTTTAATTTTCTAAATAAATTCCTGAAACTTTTTGATCAATGGGCGTAAGAACTTCATTACAGTGATTTTCCACGATTATGTTTCAGGATCATATGCACATTTTGCAGAAAAAGCCTCGCCTTCATAACGACTCATCGCATACCCGAGCAGCCTTTACAGTCTTGCTTAGTGAGAAAGAAAAGGCATATTTGAGAGAATAACACTTCCTTCCTACCTTGAATATAACGAAGTCCTTTGGTGAAAACAAATGATTTTTATGTCTACCTAATTGATCAGAATTTATTCCAGTATTTTCGTTAGAAAACGATTTTCGTAATCATTGGTTTTTCGATTGCTTCGGACGCAAACACACTGCCAGACATGAAGCCGTTTATGTTGGAGCTGTCCATTATAACCTTAGTTCCCATCTTACAAGGAATAACTTAATAGTTCCTTAATCCGAGGGTAAATGTAAGGCCTAGTTACAATTACAAAACATGCTAAGGCCTCTCCATACAAATATATCTGGATAGTTCTTGATCGGTTTCAATAACGGGAAATGACACAGAATCCATTGGTGCCTATCGTTATCCCTAACCTGTACACGACAATAGATTTTTCTAATTTCCATACAGCAGGCAATACGAAATCTGCACAATTGAAGTAGTCGTAGTATTTTATGCAGTTCAGATTGAACAAGACCGGATTTCTCCAAGAGAATGCCGTTGAGTCGCAAATCATTCGACGGTTTTGCACATCCATCAGACACAACGTGTATGCCCATTTGACAGTGGTAGGTGTAGCCCGTGTAATTTGGTTGGGCTTTCAACTGAGGTTTCCTAGGAATACTTCTTACAAGTAAAGTATTTTAAAGAAATGAGATATTAAGATGAAGATCCCGGTATAAAAAAAGCCAATACACATACGTACTAGGGATGTGATCAACGTACTTAAGGACATAAACGTTTCCAAAGACGACTGTTCTGGTCATTCCTCGTTCCTATAAATACAAGCCTAATCTTTGGCTAAACTTCTCCTCCAATTTTATTTAACTTTTCATATTCAACTACTGGAATCCTTCCAACGGCTTGGAAACTAGCCAACGTTCAGCCTATTCTCTCAAAAAAGGGGAAGGTAGCGATCGGTCCAGATATCGACCACTTGCAATCCCTTTGATTCTTTCTAAGTTTTTTTACTCTATCATCAACTCCAAATTAATGAAGTGTCTAGGAATCACTCACTAATAACAATTGCCAACATGGCTTCTGTATTGGATGCTCATCTGGAGTCTTCTTGTATTTTCTTATGAAACATTGCCACGATTTTGGTAAGTCCAGCATCGACGACCAAGATATTTCAAAAGTTTTTGTACAGTCTGGAATTCAGCCTTATAAGTCTAACTTAAAGGAATTGGTCTCTCCTCCTCTTCTATTATGGATTGAACATTTTTCTTATCTGGTGGTCTAATACAGGTTGTATTAGATGGCGTTACATTTGAGCTTCACCTTATAAATCCCCGTATGCCCATGTTATATTCGTTTCTCTATTTAATTTTCATTAATGATCTGCTTTCCCATAATTCCATTCCCTCCATAGTTTCGCCGATGACAGTACCCTTGATTTCGCTTACTCCTTTCACACTCTCTTGGACTCCAGCGCGAATACCATATGTGTCAAACGACATTGAATGATTAGACCATTGCATAACAAACTTGACAATATCCTCGCTTGGGACTAGGGAACGGCGTCGAATGCAATATGTTCAAGAAGCCAAGCTGTCTCATCTCTTCAAGTTCATCCCTTCACGTTTCTTTTACCATTAATATTTGAAGATTTGAAGATTAATATTTCCAGTAAGTTAAACTGCATAGATCACATCTTCTCTGTTGCCAAAGAAGTATCGTAATGTCTTCCATTTTTGAAAAATTGTACAAAATATTTTAGCCCATCGAATCTAGCTCTCCTCTGTAAGTCCTACATCAGACCTAGATTATAATACATTACCCACATCTGGGCCGGAGCTAGTCTCATAGTCTTACCTTAATTGGATATTGTTCAAAAGAGAATCCGATGTGGCAATAACTCCTCATATCGACTCACTCGAGCACCGCCGCAAAGTCAGATGTATTTCATTTCTTTATCGCTGCATGCATGGTCAATATTCTATTGAAATATCTTGAGGAACTCCTTTTTGGTTGATTCCTGGCGGCAATATTCGATATGTATACGACACTCATCCAATTATACTTAAAGATTCGTTCGGCCGTACAGCAAAATTCAGTAATGCTTTTTAATCCCGAATTGTGCGAATGTGTAACAGTTTATCACTTTCTCTTTTTACTCCGGCATGCAATCTGCGAAAGCTTAAATATTAGGACGTCCGCCATTCTCCTGATGTTCCTTAATCCTTTCCCTAACTCCTTCTTGCCGTATTTTGATTTGCGTACTATGGTATCCTTTGAGCGCGGGTTAATAGTATAAAAGACAAGGGAAAAAGTTGTAATTGGCTTAAGACCGGTAATGTTATATCCGAGATAAAAATAAAAGTTAAATAAAGTGAAGTCCAAAATTTTGTATCGCAACACCAAGAAAGTGCTGCCGGATTTATTGCATTTTTGAAATTGTAATCACTATTGCTATAAATACACTACGTAGCAAAATTCAGCTGTACAGATGTACAATGAAAAACGGAATTTTAGTACAGCAACAGACAGACATGCAAAAATGAAGATAACTTTTAATATTAGCGTGGGTGTCCAACCCATTTTTCTTTACTAGCATTATTTCTGTGCATTACAAATGGAATGACAAACTTATCACACTCTATGACTTTATCTAGGATATAATAATGGGTTGAGTCTCCGCTATCTGTTTTGTTTTTTTATTTTATTTTATTAAATTACGAAACGTTTATAAGATATATACGAGGTTGTGCGAACGCACACCAAAATTAAATCACTTTGTTTTACAAATCAAAGCAGGCATTCCCGGCAACCTGCTTACTATAAAAGGCCTGTGAAGCAAAGGGTTTTTTGTCAGTCGTATCTGATCACTTGAGTGCAACACATTAAATTGCATTCTTGACATGACAGTCGTGACGCATTAACTTGCGACTGTGACACTACACTATAAGGAACATACATATAAATATAATAAATTGCAATGAGACTTATTATATTTATACATTACTCAACTACAGTAACGTTCATTATCAAGTACAGCATAATAAGCTGGTAGTATCAAGCTAAATCCTAACCAAAGGATTCACTACACCAAACAACCCTTGTATGCTACATTAAGGCATACAATTATCGCATATATAAATATAATAAACTACAGTAAGGTATATTATACTTGTATACTACTAAACTACAGTAAAGTTCAGACCACATCACACTATTAGAAAACCAGTATATTTCTGAGTAGGTACTAATTCTTCTTTTCTCATTCCAGCACCACAATCAAGTCAATATTAGTTAAGTTGATTTATATTATTGTTGTTGTTTAGTTAATTGATTTGTTCATTATTCTTTTGTCATTTCATTGCTACAATAAAGCACATTTATTTAAGATTGTTTAATTGGTTTTTGATCTGGCACTCCTATTATTAGTTTAGACAAACCTAGAGTTTGTACAAGGTTGTCATGAAATGGAAAAAAATCGTAAAATGTTTTATTATTATTTTCTCACAGCATAAAAAATTGACATATATGTATGCTCTCCAATGTATTTCTGGCTTTATTTTTTTTAATGATGAAAAAGAAAACGAACGTAAAATTTTCTGTCGACAAGATTTCATATCTGAATTTGGATTTTTAACTAACAAGTATGCCATGGGTAGAAATCGTTTCTGATCCCACGTGTGGATAAATTGAATACTTTGTTATTCTATTTATATGACAGATATATTCAGCTACGATTCAATGTCCTAAGAGTTATTACATAGCTCCCCAGGTCTTGGGCAGGAAATTTTATTCTTAATATTGGAGCGCGAGTTCTTGTACATACGATGTAGACGACTCCGGACAAGCAGCAGTAATTCCAATTCCTTGTTCCTGCCTGTGCGAAATCGGGTGAATGCAATCATTCGTACTGCCAAGTGGGTGTATTTCGCTTCTAAATTGGATCCTAATCTATCCCATAAAGTCTCATGACTAGCCTTATATATAAAGCACCTGTTGCTAACCGTCATATTGACCCTGATAACATGAATTGATTCTTTGTCTCTTCATATGGAATTGATATCTCACCTGACAGCGTCACTTACTTTTCATACGAAACTGATATAAACAGCTTATCTGACATAATTCCATTTTCTTTTCAACTTATTGTCTATCAGGTTACCAGGCTATATATTGTGTCAAATCGAGTGAATATGGCTATGGGGATGGTAATCCTCGGTTTGTATATTTCGATGTCCTATATATATTAAATTTAATAATCTGTTGGCTAATATCATCTCTGTTCCTGAAATTTAGAAAATCGTATGTGTAGCAGCTTCTTTCATCGACTTAACACCAACCAGTATTCTTTGATTTCTTGCGAAGGTACGGGAAAAGGTCATCGTTTTTGGTCTCGAGTTTTGCACACCTAGTCATGGAGAACTCCTACTTTGTTTAAACTAATCGTGTTTGGAGCTCACTTCCTGGGTCAGTTTAGGGTGCGCACTCCATCAGTGCGTTCAAAAAGACATTAAATACCAATTTATGTAATATAAACATGTTATGTGTATACTCACTTTTATGCTCAATCATCTAAGCTTCGCCTTCTTTTAAAATTTTTGCGTTTTATTTCACTGCTTTCTCTTACTATCACTACTTTCAATCTCTTTGTTCTATAACTTTTACATTTTCATGTAATTTTTTTTTATCAAACCTATATTTAGTACTTATAATTTACTTATTAGGACTGCTTCTCGCCCTGTGGATTAATCGCACTTAAAAGATTTGTAATCATCCTGAGAAAATCGAGGGCCAGTTTAGCTCCCAGCATAGTTGCGAATCTGCTTTGATTAAATTTTTTTTACGATTTGCAGATAGCTCTGGATGAAGATTGTACAAACAACTTAGTCCTGTTCAATTTCTCGAAAAGATTCTACAGTGTTGTGTGTTGATCACGCGGTATTGCTTGCCAAACTGAATGGGAAATTCGGAAGTTTTCTCATAACCATATCTCAGCATGTTAAAGCAAATGGTTGTCTACCTTCCCTATTGCTGTTGTCACAAAATGTTCCACAAGGATAAGTTCTCGGGCCTCTACTATTCGGCATGCATATTACTGACATTCAAGGTATAGTGCACAATGACTAGCTGCATATTTATTCTGATAATGAGTAACTGTATCTAAGTAAACTGGTAATATTGTATTAGCTGAACCAGTGATGATTTTGCGAGAAATTCGCAATGAGCATCATGCTAAAACCAAAAGTATTATACTTTATTGTACTCCACTGGTCTGTATAAATGAGTTTTCCCCTGTAGTCTTAACGGTAGGGTTTTGTAAGTGCCGTCAATAGCATGAGCGGGGGCGGGTCCAGCTAGAAGGCGCGGGAGGCGCTCCCCCCTGAAGACCGCTGAAAAAAAATTGCAGTAGATCTTTTGAAGGAAGCGCTGATACCTGTACATGAGCGTCGCTTTGCTCGGGGAGTTTGAAGCAAGACAAAGCCTACTCATGTTAACGCGATGGAAGGTTTGTTTTAATTGAAAACAGCTGCAAAGGGTCTTTGATAAGCCTTCCATGTAAAGACGGATTCTTAGAACATTATCGGCGTGGCGATGGCGTGACAAAACAAACATTAAAAGAAAGAATTATAACTCGTAATTGGAGAAATTCAGTGAAACAATACACAACGACGAAGAAGTCATTGTGTATTAAGAGAGATTAATTTTTAAATATCTTTGTTTTTATTATTTCGTACAATGTCATAGTTTTTAGCCCAAACCTTAAATAAAAACAAAATAAATCTGCAGATTGGGAAAGTCTCAATGAGTATCCTAGAGAATTTGATTGGTCGGTCTGTTTTGCTTTAAG
>CAWUPM010001313.1:0-45207 GCA_963924295.1 Dioctria rufipes
AACAGCTCTGATAACAGATTAACAGCTTTTTAATAGGCCAGATAACAAACTGGTCTGATCGACAGACGGAATCCTCATCACCAGCCAAATCGGAGTTCCCTGTGATGTACTTGATTATACACTTGTATATAATACACTTCCGGATGAAGGTCAAAGGTCAAACGCCCTTCCGATTTCAAAGGTGATGCCGGGGGTCAAGGTCGAGCCCACGTGTAAATGTTTTTTTCTCAAGCCGTCCTAACATTCTGGGTAAAACGCTCAACCGCCCGATTAGGAGCTCGCTGTAGTGGGCAAATATTATTCGGGAGCTCTGGACTGGTAGGGAAATTGAATAAAAAGAATACCATATATAAAATATCATTATTGATTTATTATTAATTGAAAAATATTAACATTTAATTCGTAGTGTATCATTCAATTCCTTTAATCGGTTTCCTTATAACTGTAATAACACTTTCTTTATTTTACAATAATGTATATGTAATACTATAATACCTACAATTAAAACAAACTATTTCATTAAATGGTATTTTAGCTATAATACAATTTTTATTTACAATACATATCTTAGACTAGCCTTAGATTATATGTTTTCTGCGTCTGCTCCTTGCTGTTCTGATTGAATAGAGTAATGTCCCCATGGTAGAGTATCCGTTGTCCCACTCATAATATACCGCTTGTTATCATATGGACTCAATGCAATCTTCTTTTGGTTGATCGTGTAGACATTATGGTTATGCGATCGTATGGAGCTCTGATTAGCAGTTAATACTCGCTTGTTATTCAAACATTCGACGTAGTCTTCGAAATTGATATGCCTCTGGACTACATTAGTCTTTACCCCTTTTGCTTTCTTTACAGGTTTACCATCGTTTATACGCAGACTGTACATTTTCGAGCGCAAGCCTACAAATTCGCTCATGATTTTCCCATTAAGCTCTTCCTTCATTAGACCAGGAATCTTTTTATTCATGAGCGGTAAATCGAACTGGTTATCTTCTGGGTAATCACTTGTATCAAATTTGTTTATATTTTCAGCCATGAACTCATATGCATTTTTCTCTTCAAGTTCATATATTAGAGAATCTGTATCTGTATACATGACTTTACATTTATCTCCAAATTGACGCTGCATAAAACTGTAATGGAAATCGTAGAGGCATATCTTTGAAATTTCCATAATTGCCATTCCAATATAGAGAGGCTTATTGAATAAGATTTTGAGTCGCCTTAATTCCACAGCAACTAAATTCTCATCAAATATCGTTGCACTGTGGAAGTTGGGTGCCGCAATCCGAGCTTTTGCACCATAGCGACCTTCCCACTTGACGCAAAGCTTGATATCGCTATACTTGCGCACATTTTCCATGGTCTTACCAAAAGCTGCATTATTCATCTTTTTATAGCTGTCCTTCTCATGATTGCTTGTAGCCTGCATCCGTTTGGTAGTATTTAAGTCAATATATGGTTTAAGCCAAGCTGAATTGAAGAACCCGGTGCACTTTTTTCAAGATGAGTCCATGTGATAAGCATTGCTTCAAATTTCGGTAGTGTATAATATATTTAGTTTTTGGATGTAATGTTGTCAAAAGCTTTACTAATTTTGCTCCAGGTGGTCCTGCATGCTCAGAACAAAACGGTAAGTCCTTATGCTTATCATGTAGATGTTGAGGATAATCCAAGTCGACTTCGAATATGTATCCAGTTGGAGAATCATCAGGAATTTCGGAAACGACAATATTGGGAACATCAACCCATTTGAATCCTCCGGTTGGTAAACGCTGTGACATGGCCCATCCATAAAAGTTATTCACATCATAATACATCAAGTATTTCTCTTTCTCCTCAGGCTTAAAATCATCCATATATTTATTATTGGCTTTACTATATCTGTTCGAACATTGACTTATACCAGACTTATAGCAGTATATCCACGTCGGTTATCAGCTCTAATTTCACATTAGTGTATTTTAGCATAGCATCCCATGTTAGGCCTGGCATGGTATAATAATGTGCTGGATCTAAATTGTATGTCTTCATGCACACTTCTCGAAAGTTCTCAAACACATCGGCCAATAGGAGAACATCAGTCTTAAGGTATAGATCTGAATATTCACCAAGTGTTTGTATTTCAAATTTTTGCCAGACCTCTTCAGCATGATTGTAGTCCTCAGGAGATATAGCACTGTCAGTTAGTTTATTGTAGAACGCTTCCTGTGTTGGCAAGTTCCGGAAATCCAATTTATCCCAGTCATCAATAAAATCATATGGGAAGACACCCTTGCGTGTAAGAAGTTTGATAGTGTCATCATCCAATCCCGACCATACTGATCTTGTAGTGTTTAATTTATCCATCGGCAGCAATGATGATAGCTTATCTAAAGATTCAGCCATAAAACGGAAGGAATCGATGAATCTGAATTTTATGTAGCTGCCGTCCATGTGCTTGGTGAACGAGATATATCTTTCCATGTTTATTGGCAAGAGATCAACATTTCCTGGGAAAGATGTAGCTATATCCTTAATAATGAAGTGAGCATCATATCCGGATAAATTGTGAAAAATAACTGGAACTATGGAGCAATCTTGATACATCAGATTGCATGCATTGTGCGCTGGCCCTCGGTATTTTCCTGTTAAAAGAATTTATGAAAAGAAATGAATTGAATTATGCTTCTCAGTATTTACCTGTTAAATGACAATGGTCCCGGACTCGTTCCTCATCGGCTGCAAACGTTTTTTCACATATATGGCAGCAAGTATTTTCCATATGTGAACGTCGTTCCTCTTTAGTCAAGGGTTGCATTGGCCTGATGTTCAGCTTTTCCTGTACAGCTATGGAGGCAATTTTTTGCAATTCTAATGCAAACCATTGTTGACAGTCCTTGCCTCGATATGCTCTGTAATATGAGAGATTAGCATCATGTTTGCAGTGGAAATAGAATCCTATGCTGTGAACTTCATTGTCCTGGATTCGCTGTGTATTTTGATCGTTTCCCTGAATCGGCTTCAATATTGATTCAAGATCAGCATACACACAAAACGGGACTGGATTCTTATGGTTATAATTCTTATATTCCAACCATTTCTTTTCCTCTGAGGGAAACATAATTCTGCAATCGTTTTGCTTCTCGCATTCGGGAGTGTGTGATGTTAATTTTTCTTCAGAGTAAAAGTAGAGCAAACATCTGTCACAAATATGCCTTCTACCACCACCATGTTTCGAAATTTGTTTCGATATGAGGCGCGAAAGATCTTTAATCCAGCAGAAATGATATCTGCCAACATCATCATCGTCATCATCATCATCCATATGATCTTCATCTTCATCATCATCATTCTGGTCATAGTCATCTTGAATCATTAAGAGATTTACATGTCGCTCCATCCTGTGTTTCGTAAGTCTAACTGGAACTGTGGTGAAGAAACGCTCTTTCTCTAGGATGAACACGTTTATTGATAAATCGTTCTGGCCTTCAAATTGCGTTATTTGCTTAAGTGTCATGGGAAATGTTATTCCAGTTAAATTTAGCACAGTAGAATAATGTGGATATGATGAGGTCCTATTGGTGTTAATATTGACAGGATATAGCGCTGATGTTATTGCCCACGCGAAGCATGCTTCATCATTATTTTTCACATTAATGCAAGCTTGCTTTAAAGCAATCTCTTTTGGTAGAGGTATATATGAAGATCCTCGGAGCTGTTCAAACTTGTTAATATGTACTGCTAGATGTATTATAGAGTGCAGTGCCCAGCCACTGTCTTTTTCCTGGAATTCTTCCAGCTGAGTGTTTATTGGATCCAAAATGTTTGATTTAAACCACTCCTCTAAATTATCATCTGCACTAATCGGAGCAGTTCTTGCTTGGAAATATTTAATGTCTTTTATGTCTTCATTGTCAGCACTTTGTTTAATAAATTCGCCGCATAACGTCGTAGAAACTTTAATATTAAAATAATGTTTTAAGGTATTTTTAACACGACGCGTAAATAATTTGGCGGCGTCTTGCATAAATAGCTTCGGATCGATATGTTTTAAATTTACAATAACACCTTGTCGAACTCTGTCTGCGAACGCTGTCTTTATTTCCTCCCACTTTACAAAATCACTTCTTCTTACGCGAGTGATTCCTCCACCTCGACGAGGAGTTCTCAATAGTGCTCTCAATGCTTTAATTTGCTCGAGACAGCTTTCGAAATGTCGTTTCATAGCACTCTTATTGCACTTCCGAAATGCAACTTGAAATTTATGTATGTTTCTGTTGCACTTTTTAACAATATAGTCTTTATTCTCTGAATTTGTTAAACACTTCAACACATCCTTCCGCAAGTTTTTAATTACTGAAAAACTTTTATTTACTAGCGCGGTTGTCATTTTTTTATTTTTTATGTACTATCACGGAGACTCACTAAGACTGATTGATGCTCCCCAAGGGTTTGCTTGGGCTTTTATAGGAACGGTTTGTAAACATGAATGATCCTGCTGCTAAAATAATCATTGCACAGGATGAATTCCAACGAATTTGCTTACAGGCTGAGATGATATCGAATTACACGATAAATAAAAAAATCATTCAAATTAATTTGATTACTTTATTCTGCTGGCCGAATTTGCAAATGAGATTGTTTACATACAAGAAAATGTAAAAATTTGTATACATTCCAATGAAACGTTTCGATTGGTAAAATTCTTGGAACAATAAAACTGTTGGCTGCCTACAGGAAGTGTGGTATCAAATTACATGAAAAGAATAAATGTGCTGATATTGCTTAACTTTGTTTACAGCAGGATGTGAAAATTTGTTTACGAATTCCAATGAAACGTGTCGATCAGTAAAATTCTTGGAATTGGGCGGCTTACAGGAAGTGTGGTATCAAATTACATGAAAAGAATAAACGTGCTGATGCTGCTTAAATTTGTTTACAACAGGATGTGAAAATTTGTTTACGAATCTTATGATGATCGATATCTGCAACTTCCGTTCAGCAAAACAACAAAAAGCCGAGGTGATGATGTCATGTTGCGAAATTCGTTAT
Source organism: Dioctria rufipes (assembly GCA_963924295.1). Classification (NCBI taxonomy): domain Eukaryota; kingdom Metazoa; phylum Arthropoda; class Insecta; order Diptera; family Asilidae; genus Dioctria; species Dioctria rufipes. The sequence goes on from CAWUPM010001313.1 coordinate 5,041, forward strand.
CTGCCCAGCTAAGAAAACTTCAAGCATGACAAACCCCTTAGCTAATTTCCAATCAAGGTGCTAATTGACATAACTTGAATTATTAATACGCTAATATCTCGAAAACCAGAGCCCGTAGAGGATTTCTGATGAAAATTTCATTACCCCCCCCCCCTCCCTATCTTTATTATCCCCCTCCACATACCCACCATCTAGAATCCATTGACACAATTTTTCAATAATATAAGTCTTGGGGTTTCTTTTTTTGTTGATTTTCACACCAGGCGTTCTCGGTTCGATTCCAACACAAAGCCAATTTTTTATTTCAGCTAAGATAGAGCTTAAGACGCCAATGTCATGAGCAAGGACTTGTGAGTTGTGACGTAATACCTCAAATTGTATTGCGTGCGTGTGTGTGTGTGTGTGTGTGAAGGTCAATGACATCAGGGTCAGGGTCAAAGGTCAAAGGTCAAGGGTCAAAGGTCAAGGGGCAAAGGTCAAAGGTCAAGGGTCAAAGGTCAAGGGTCAAAGGTCAAAGGTCAAGGGTCAAAGGTCAAGGTTCAAAGGTCAATGACCTCTGGGTCGGTGACGTCACATCTGACTGGTCAAACTGACCCTATACTTACTAGGGTGCACTCAAGACCAAATGACACATCCCGGTAGTACCGGTTAATCCTTCACCTCTGGTATAGAACTCTAGCCATATATAGCAACTTTAAAGAATATTCATACAACACCTCCATGGTCTCATGGTAGAGCGCATCGGATTTTATAAAACCAAGCGTTCTCGGTTCGATTCCAGCAAAGTCCAACATTATTTTATTTAAAAAATCAGCTATGAGAGAGCTTAATCAGCTGAGGGGATCAGCCAACCAGATGACGTCATACTCTGGTCAGTCAGACATTAGGAAAGGAATTCGCCAGGCAGGCCCTGTGATGTAGACCTGTGCGAAGAGGCGATATCAAACTACCACCTGGCCCCTGGTGTGTGTGTAAATATCGCTCAATTTGTTTACTTTACTCGGTTGCGATTTTGTTTACATTATTCAGGATTTGATTATCGGACATATCCAAGTCAACATACCTACATGGGTTGTTGTTGTTGGCATAAGTATCCTCCTAAAAGAAAACTTCAAGATAATGTCAAAATTGCAGTACAAAAGCCCCCTTACTCCCTCTCCTCCCTCTCCCATAAACCTCAGTGATCCAGAAGGAATTCCCCAGGCAGGCCCTGTGACGTAGACCACTAGACGGATTCCCCCAGTGGCCCAGAACCCCCCGGTCCAGAACCACCAAAATAGTTGGAATTTTCCGGACACTTTTTGTATGGAAAAAGTGATCTGGTGACGCCATAGCTATACTACTCACTATAGAATATGAAATATTTTTACTCACTTACGGAATTGTAGCTTGAATTTGGCTTATAACACTTATTAGTTTAAGTACACAGCACACAAAGACTAACTTCTCAAAGAATCCCAAGAATATATATTGAAGAATGGCTGAAGCGCCTTTTTGTTTTACGCCTTTCCCGAATCACATCTCAAATTAGAATGAAAGTAATAAACAAAGTATTTTTTTGAGTTCATAGAGTTCTGATGCTGCCATCTAGTGGGAACTTTATAAAGCATTTCAGTCCCTCTTCTCGGAAATTATTAATTTATACATTAACAATTATATCTTGAAAAATTACTTTACAGATGACAATTTGAAAAACTCATGGTCGATGATGGCCGCCTTAATGAAGTTCGATTGAACTAAAATTGCATATATCATTTTGTTGTTGATTGCAAGAAGATACGGGGTTGGGAGCTAGTTGAAATATAAGGGCCACCCTAGTACATATATAGTATTAAACTTCAGATTGTTCCGACGTATATACATGTGCATCAGCGTAATAATTGAATTTCTATAATTAGCCTATTTGTGAAAAAGGTTTGGCTTTATAAATTTTAATTTTTCCTTTATTTGTTTAAATTATATTAGCTTAAATAGACATAAAAACAAGATTTTTGTTTTTACATTATTCAAAATGGCGAAGCTACGTGGTGGTTCGCAAAGGCACCATTTGTCTATTAAAGAAAAAAACTTTCTGTATCTTAAATTTTTTAATTTACTCTTATTTATTTAGAAAGTAATGTTAAATATAACATAGAAAAATAAAATATAATTCTTTGGCTGTCTATTTGATTAGAAAAAAAATGCTATTTTAAGTTTTTGTGAAATCCCTCAAAACAATTAGAATGTAGTGCAAGTTATATGAAGAACAGTTATATATTGTATGTGAATGGAATTGTTTGCACTGTAGTCGAGTCTCTCCTTTCACTGCAATGTGGGTCCCTTTTCATAAAATGTTTGGTTTCGCCCTAAGTAATTTTTCCTTTAGATAGTGGTTTTCGGTGGCATTAGTTGCAGCCAAATCTACCATCCATAATACCCTTGGCATGTACACCTTTTTGTCCCGAATGCTTATAAGGTAGTTAGAAATATGACTTTCTAACAAATCCACTCTATCCATATTTCTATTGTATATTCGAACATCACATGGCTGAGTTATGTTAGCCCTTTGACCTTGAGAGTGTACACACCTCCGAACTGATCCTACTGGATCATCCCCAAATGAGTAAAAATATTATCAAAGTGAAAGTAGAAATGGTGTTCAGGAAAATACTCCTTCATTTTGTTAGCAAAACTTAGCGCTACAAATTCTCCAAGCCCAATAATCTTGTCGCGCATTTAGCTACGGCCTTGATATAAATCGAACTGGTAGCAATAGCCCAAGCGACTAGTGGTGTTGAGTTTATGAAGCACTTGGGAGGTAGTCGTCCTCAAGTACTCTCATAGGTTCACCTTATGGAGATATTCCAGGTCGAATGTTGATGAATGAAGCCGCAGTAGGTTGAAGGGAGCCGCTTATTAGCTTTACTTCCCTTGGTTCGAAGATGGGAGCCGCTTATTAGCTTTACTTCCCTCGGATATTATATGGGAGCCGCTTATTAGCTTTACTTCCCTTGGTTCGAAGATGGGAGCCGCTTATTAGCTTTACTTCCCTTAGTAAGAACAACTTGAGTTGCTTTGAATGTTACTTGAACACTGATCTTTATTGCAATTCAACATCGTATTTATACAAAAATCTTACATATAAAATTAACTTTACCTATGCTTCCGTAATGTTTCTGGCCTAACAAAAGTGTAATTTGTATAGGCCAGGTGTATTTTCTTAATTTCCTATTTTGTAATATACAAGCTGCGGAAACTACTCGCAGCTTGTTATTCTTACATCACGACACTCGTTGCTTTATGCGTATATACATATTTCCCAGCTTCATTGTTTCTATCATTCATACGTACCTACATGCATATCAATTCACCAAATGCTTGTAGCTTATCATATTACATCATGTCAATTTGGTCACCTATGCTTTACCGCCGGCGCAAGGTTATCGTATTGCAATGTGCGAATTCTTGCGCGCAGGGGTATTGCGTCACTCGGTCAACCTTTACTGGTTTCCTCAAATGGAAATTGGCGTAGGTCAGTGATGAGTGCAATGACAATAAAATGATGTAGTTAGGTATGTATGTACATGCAATGCATTATTTTTTCTTGATATGAATTATAACGCAATATAGGTATGTACGTACATGCAATGCATTATTTTTTCTTGATAGGAATTATAATGCAATGCATGTAGGTATGTACGTATATAAAATATTTTATCTTTTTATTGATATGAATTGATATGATATGATGATATGAATTAATGAATGCATTATAGATGAGTTTATGATATGTAACAAATCAGCCCCTTCTTAAAAAATGTGTTATTCTTGGAAGAGGAATAACGCATTAAAAAAAATTGGGTTTGGGAATTTACAAAAAAAAATGTTTACTGTTTTACTAGTTTTTATACTTGTATACGCATAATGCCGAGTGCTGAGATGAGTAGTAATATTAGGAAGAGAGATCAATGGTATATGGTGGTTTGGCTTAATACTAGGTTATTCTAACAATATTTTCTTTAGTTGTATGTTAAATAATAATAATACATTGTAGGTACAGCTAGGTATGTTTAATTTTTAACTTTGGGTTTATTAACTTATTTTAACAGCGGTTCATACATTTATTTCTAGTTTTATTTATAATATACATATGTGTATGTACATATTTTTATTCGTATTAAACCTTGTTTTTTTTTTTTTTTATTTGAATTTTGACACATTTGTATGTTTATTTTTTAATCGTACAACTCTGTATAATATAATAATATATGTGTATACATATTTTTTCTATACATATATTTTTTTTTTATTACAATGTTAATTTTTCATGAACCTATAATAATATATGTATATACACGAGTAGTAAAATTAGAGTATTAATATTAGAAGAAAAAAAAAAAAAAAAAAATCTTATCTATGCCTATAATAATTTTTATCAAGATTATGCATAATAATATAAATATTCTTATTTTATTACTATTTTTAATGTTTTTTGGTATAATAGTCTATGTGTATGTATATACATATATTTTTTTTTCTAAACATATTTGTTTTGTTCCTTCTACTATTTTTTTTGTAAAATAGGTAGTTATCTCTTGCTGTCTCTGGTTATTTAGGTACTTGATACTGGAGAATAATTAAACTACCTGTAATTGTCGTGGACTGGTAATTGAATCTGGCTTAGGTTGATTAAATGAAGGTGGAAGAGGTGGTGGTGTTGGGGGTTGTATTGACATATTTTGTCGGTTACTTGCCTGTGTAGGCTGGGCAGATCGGGGGTTGATTGATTCTTTTAATCCTGTCCGTTTGGTTTGATAAAGAGTTCTCTCTTTGATCGCTGTCGCTATTTCTTGGGTAGGGGGTTGTGAGATCATTCGGGGTGTGTTTGCTTTCGCAATTTCTGATTGGAAATTTTGGGTGATTTGTTTGACTTTGTTTGTCATCACCGTTTCCTGTGGTAGGGTGAAATTACTAAATTTTACATCCGCTTTAGGCTCATGAGTTAAGGTTTCTGTAGTTTCTATGCGAAGTTGAGGGTTTGCCTCAGTGTCTAACTGAACCTTTTGGTTATTGACGGTAATTATTTTGGGTGTTTTGACTATGATATTCTTTTTCTTATTCCTGATAAACTTACATAGTTTCAATATTCCGATTATGCTGAGTAATAATATTACTACGGAGCTCAGTGATAGGGAGCTTATTTGAACCATTTCTGTTTTATTTCGCTCTTTTCTTTGTTTGTCTAGCGTATCTATCTGCTCTTCCAGCTGATCCAAAGAGTATGAATTTTCGTTTAGAATATTATTGGCATCCTCTGCTTTTAGCATGATTATGTGTTTTTGGGTATTCTGAGTGATATTATTAAGGAATTTATGAATGGTTTCATTCATATTAGATTTTAGTGGATGCGGATATTCTGGTTGTGAAATTTTAATATTCTGATGGTCTTCATCTTCGAAATATATAATTTGGTCAGCTATTTGGAAGTGACAAGGTTCGTTTAATATTAGTACTCCGCTGCCGAATAAGTTGGAACTATGTAAATTTTTCCTGCATGAAATTGTAATTTTCTGCGTGGTGGGAAACGAGAAGAGCCAGGAATTTTTCCTTGTTAACTTGATTAACAATTGCGGAGCTTGAGTTTGTACTAAATAATCGCAAGTACCAGTTTCGTTATAAGGATTGAATAAGAAATTTATAGGACATTCTTTTACGTAATGCCCCTGAAGTATGGGGTTTAGCAAAGGACCTATGTAGGTGCTTTCATTAAGGCTACTAGACACTTTTTTGTATACTCGGAATTCAGATTGCTTGAATGTCACGAACTCTTGTGTGGATATGTGACTTGCAATGTAGGCATCCTTAATATCCAGTACCAAAGAGTGGTTGTCCGGGGTTTTGAAAGGGAATAAATGAATCTGCTGCAGTTTAAAAGGAGGCATGTTAAGGATAGGGAACGTGATTCTTATTACGAGTAGATTGTTTAGGAGTCCAGATTTTACTTCAATCGCCTGAGTTAGAATCGCTAGATCCTGAAAACTGTTAGAATCCTTTGGGTGAGCTTTATGATAGGTTTCCAGTAGTGTAGATGGTGATAATAGTAAGGGATGTACTTGGTTATTTTTCAGAGCTGTTAAAATTTGTATGAACGTTTGTTGCCTTAGCTCTATATCTAATACTTGTAGGCTAATCGTAGCTACTACTTCCTGAAGGCGTTGACGTGTGTTCAATTCACCATTAACCATGTCCAGTAGATCATTAACGGTTTTAGTTAATTCCCTTTGGTTAGTCTCAAGTTGATTTATAGGTTTTCTCAGTTTTTCGAACGATGACTTGAAAAGCGTTATCTGGTGTTTTTCTAGTTCTAATAGCGCTTGGGTATCCGTTTCCAAGTTGGCAATTTTACTGTAGATTTGCTTTTCATTAGAGGCATCCATCGTACCAAAAAGGTAATGTAAGCCACTACCTATTCCATCGAACAGGGATCTTCGATGTCGAGTGGTTATCATCTCTCTAATGGTCGTTGTTCTCTTTCTGATCGACTCTATCAAACTATGTATGTATGAGTTTTGCTCCGTACATGCGCTAGTTGTAGCATTATGTACTCTGCATAGTTGACTAATGAGAAAACCTGTGTGTTCTATTAGTGTAGTTTCAGCTTCCAAGTCGCTTATGTTTATTTGAGTGAATAGATTCCATGTGTCGTGGAATAATAAGATTTTTCCCAAATCCTCAAACATAATTCCCGTGTTGTTTAGGGTCTGAACTTCATAGGGTTCCGTAGCAGCATTTGTTATTATCATGAGGCTTGGCAAAACGGTAATCATGAACATTAGGGTCATATCTAGAGGAGAGAAAAATCTGTAAAATTGCTCCAAATAAAGATCTCGAGGAAAAAAAAAAAAAAAATTGAAGATATATTATAAACTCAAGGTATATTATATATAAAAAAAAAAAATATTATTAGTTTTTTTTCTTTGTTGTGTTTTAAATCAGTATTGTTACAAAATAATGGAATTAATTCACTGAAGGCGTTTTTTCAGGTCAACTGACCGAATTTGCATTTTGCTAATTGTGCATTTTTTGCATATATGTCAAAATTATTTGTATTGATTTGTAAATCAGTTCTGACGGTACACCTCAAATGCATTGTTTACTTGTGATAATAATTGTGTCATGCAAAAAAAAAAAATTTAAATTGTTATGACTTGTATTTCATGTTGATATGATTGGCTTTTTTGGCGTTTTATGGTTGACCGGGATTACATGGTGATTTTCAAGATAAGCAGTTTTTATGTATAAATAGCGTGTGATATAAATCAATTTCACCCGTTAAGTTTTGATATTCATTCAAGTATTATGGCTAACGAAATTAGTGAGGCAATTGACAGGCTCATTGCTAAAGTGGAAGCAAACAAGATCCCAGAGAGGAACATCAGCGATCTGACGCTGTATCCAGCCGGCCAACCGATTGAGCCCTACGTGCCCAAGGCGTTACCTGGGACAGCACAGGGGGCACCGGATTATCTTCCTGGACCACGGAGGTTGACCCTCGAGGAGTACAGGAAAAGAACGGGGCTGAGCTGTCAGGATAAGCAGGAGAGTCCAGTAAAACCTCTACCAACTCGAGGTGGTAAACGCGCCAGGGTGGCCAGGGAGTTGCAGTATTTTAGACTGAGGGCTAGTCTAGCAGCGACAAAGGAGGAACGCTCGAGATATGAAGGACTGGCTAAGGAGAAATTAAAAGAGCTGAATATTATAAAAAGGGCGAAAAAGAATAAAAAAAAAAAAAACATAATAATAATTAAAAAATAATTAAATTTTTTTTGTTAAATTTAAATAAAATATATTATTCAGTTGTATATGTATTTTGTTTTCTTTTTTTTTTGTTTTTTTTTTTTTTGATCAAGGTATACTTCTCTTTTTTTTTTTATGAGGCATGTTGGGCTGCCTTTATTGTTGTTTGGGGAAATGTCGTCTCTTTTCTATCTTCTGGTTGTGGTTTCTTGAGTACTTGCGTGTGAAGCGCTACTCGAGTGTTCACATACGAGCATCCCCTTCTTGATATTTTGGCGTTTCGCAGAGAGTTTAAATAAAACTAAATCGGCAAGTAGTAGGTAGGCGTGTCAGGTTGGACCGAGATTTGCATTACTTTAGGTTGAGGGCTATTTTGGCCACTGTAAAAGAGGAGCGTGTAAAGTTTGATTGGCTGGCGAAGGAGATAAGAAAATTAATGCTTTAAAAAGGATGAAAATAAAAATATTCTTAAGTAGGTAGTTCTACTCTGAGTAAAAAAAATTTTTTTTTTTTTTTTTTTAAAAATAAAAGTAAATTATCCAAAGTATGTTTCTCTTTCTCTCCCTTGTCTGGTTTTCAAAGATTAGCCATTATTCGTGAAATGGTTTTAACCTGTTGTTGTGCACTGTTGCTCTTCGTCTGCCGATTTGAATAATAGTATTTACAGGATTGAAAGCTTTTATTACTAGATATGGACCTAGCCATATCTGGGACAACTTGTGTTTCTTAGCCGGATTTTTCAGTAGAACTTTTTCACCTGGCTGGAATGTAACCGGACGTGAATGCTTATCATAGTATAGTTTTGACTTTTCCTTAGCCTTAAACAGATTTTTTCGGGCGATAGCATACGTTTTTTGTAATTTGTATTTAAGGATGTGATAGTAACTTTCGTGGTTGTAAATGGGTTCTGGTTCTCTTCTTAGATTTGATGGTACATCCGCTGTAAACCCAAACAAACAATCCATTGGAGTGAGTTTAGTGCCATCATGTGGACTATTATTGTATACGAAAGCCGCGGTTCTCAGGAATCGATCCCAAGCCTTTGGATTTTCAGACACAATAGATCTTAAATACTCCACTAGAGGTCTGTGGGTACGTTCAAGTGCGCCGTTAGATTGTGGATGATAAGCGGAAGTCTGTAATTTTTTTATTTTCAGGAGTTTACAGACGCGTTTAAAAAGATCGCTTAAGAAGTTAGAACCCTGATCAGTTACTACCTTTTTAGGAATGCGGTAACGAGTAATTATCTCGTCGAAAAATATTCCTGCTACCGTTTCTGCTTCGCCATTCGGCATGGCATAACAATCTACGAATTTCGTCAGATTGTCTTGGAATGTCAAAATGTATTTGTTGCCTGAGTGTGTTTCTTCAAGAGGACCTACTATATCCAAATAAACTTTCTCGAATGGCATTAGAGCGGTATCCGTTATGACCATTGGCATACGATACCCCGGGCTAGCCTTCATTTTCTGGCATTTAGAACATTTTCGAATATATTTCCTGATAGAACTAAGCATGTTTTTCCACTTATATTTCTTTTTTATTCTTTTATAAGTTTTGATTACTCCTTGATGACCACCAAATGCGGAGTCATGGTAGTCCTTTAAAATTATTTGAATTTCTTCAGGGTTGGAAATAATCTCAGGTAATTGATTTTGGGAATTTATTGAATTACTATTCGAAGGTGATTTGTCGTGCTCAAATGTATTGGTTTCAGGTTGGTTGCTTTCAGTTGAGCCAATTTCTACTGAATCATCTTGGGAGTTCTTTGAATATTTTCGAATTTTTCGGGTTCTTTGGTTTTGTGTTACATTTTCAATATTATTTTCTGTCTCCTTAATTTGCGATCTCGTAACAACATGGCATCGTGCTTGCTTATATTTTGATGGTTGCGGAGAGTTAGAATCATCGTTGTCTATATCAGAATCTATACGGTGATGTACTTGAGCTTCCACAATGATTGAATTGGGATTTGTTTGGTTTATTTGGGCAGGTATTCGGCTAAGGGCGTCTGCATTAGTGTTAAATTTTCCAGGCTTATATTCAATTGTGTAGTCAAATTCCGAAAGTTTATGGTGGAACCTGACTAATCTCGAAGTTGGATCTTTTACATTGAATACACCTTTAAGGGGTTTGTGGTCTGTATAAACCGTGAAAGTTCTCCCTTGTAGGTAACACCTGAAGTTCCTGGCGGCCCATACAATAGCGAGCAACTCTTTCTCTATTGTGGAGTATTTTTGTTCCGCCTTATTTAAACTTCTACTTGCATACGCTATTGGCCTGTCTGTGCCTATTTTCCCTTGGGATAAAACAGCTCCCAACGCTTCATTGCTAGCATCTGTTGTCAAATTAAAGGGTTTGGTAAAGTCTGGATATATGAGTAAAGGAGGATTTACTAAGGAATTTTTAATTTTATCGAAAGAGTCTTGGCACTTTTGAGTCCAATTAAATTTGACGTCTTTCCGTAATAGATTCGTTAGTGGCCTGGCAATTTTTGAAAAATTCGGAATAAACTTTCGATAGTAGTTGGCCAACCCAAGAAACGATTGAGTTTGTCTCACAGTTCGGGGTTGAGGAAAATTTTGAACGCAGCTTGTTTTACTGGGATCTGGAAGTGCTCCTTCATTCGAGCATTTGTGTCCGAGGTAAATTACTTCTCTGCGAAGGAACTGACACTTTTCGGGTTGTAATTTAAGATTATGGGCTCCAAGTCTGTCGAATACCTTAGCCAATTTCTCGTTATGATCTTGTAAATTTTTTCCATATATTACAATATCATCGAGATAGACAAAGCATTCTAATCCTTGGAGACCCGTTAGAATGTAATTCATTAGGCGCTGAAAGGTCGCAGGTGCGCCTTTCAGCCCAAATGGCATTCTCTTAAATTCATAATGCCCGTAAGCAGTACTGAACGCAGTTTTAGGTCTATCCCTTGGATCAACAAGTACTTGATGATATCCGCTTGCAAGGTCCAGTGTAGTAAAATAGCGCGAGTGCCCAAGTTGGTCTAGTATATCTTCTATCCTGGGTAGTGGAAAGGCATCCCCTATAGATTTTTCGTTTAACTTACGAAAATCTACTACTACCCGCCAACGTTTATTGCCGTCTGGCCCAGCCTTCTTGGGAACTACCAGTAACGGAGAGTTCCACGGGCTTTTACTTAGTTGAATTATGTCATTCTCTAGCATCTCTGTTATTTGCTCATTTATGACTGCCCGATGTGTCTCTGGGAGTCTATACATTTTTTGGTTTATGGGTGGTTGATTATATAATGTGGGTATGGTATGCTTTATAGTGTTAGTGCACGTTAGCCTGTCTCCTTTTAGATAGAAAAGATCATTATATTTATAGCATAGTTCAAGAATTGATTTTTCCTCTTCTTGATTCAAATTTTTATCCAACAGTAATTCTCTACGTAAAGCCGCGAGTCTATCTTGATTATAATGTTTAATGCGGTTTACGTTTACCGAATATGGATTGGAATTTAAATCTGTTTTATTATTTTTCTGTTTGTAGTAGCTACTGTTTTGTGCACGAGAGAAAGATGGACCACCTTCTTTCTGAGAACTTTGGGTATTATTGTCGTCCAAAGGTAAATAGAGAGGCTTAAGAGAGGCTTTTTCCTGAGAACTTTGGGTATTGTTGTCGTCCAAAGGTAAATATAGAGGCTTAAAATTATAATAATTAATTGGAACTAGAGTAAGCGTTAGGTTCTTTAGGTACACTGGTTGCGTGTTTACGTTTAGAACTGCTATTGGTATAAAACTTCTATGAGGACTAACTAGGCAATTTGCGACAAATACTCCTTCTTTAATCTCCTGAGACAAACAGACCATTTCCTGGTCTAATTGTAATGGTATACTCAGTACCATTTGAGATCGAGGAGGTATTCTATTGGATCGCCGAAGTACAACTTCATATTGCCTACTTTCATCTTCAATCGAGGTGCTCGGAATTTTTTCCATTGGAGGTAATGCATTTTTGCTATCTGGCGCCCGTAATTTAAATTGCTCCTCCAATTGATTGCTTGGTATTTCCTCTCCATCTTCTAGGGATGTTTCGAGAGGGACCGTGAACTCAATAGGGTTGGTTTCCGTGCGAGGAAACCGAAGTAATTTGTTAGGGCCTTCTATATTGCAATTTTTTGCAAGAAAGTCATTACCTAACAGCCCATCGTGAGAGAGTTGGGCGTTATCTTCTACAACCTGTAGATGGCATGGGATACTGCGGCTTAGTAAAAAGTTGCCTTGGCAGCTACCCAATGTTTCTCCATCTCCAAATGGAGTTTTCAGAGTGACCTTTTGACTCTGTTCTATACGTTCTGGCGTATCAAGTGCTTCCTGTTTTATAAGACTTACTTCAGCTCCAGTGTCCACTATCAGCCGAACGGCTGTGTTTTTGCTTATGTCTAATGGTAAATCTACCACTGGAACGTTTTCTCTAGTATCTTGTTTTTTTGTTTGAAAGGACCCTGAAGTAATTTGCGCCGTTCTATTCAATGTCGAGCCGGGGATTTTTCGGTCGACAGTGTGCCGTTTCCCGAATGTATGGCCTCCCATCGTTGTTTCTGCTGACAAGTGGACACGATATGTCCTCTTCTGCCACAGAAGTCGCACATATTATGTATGTGATTAATTCTTTGCTCCTGATTTGCAGATCCCCACCGAACATTGTTACTCGTGTTTGCATGTTCGGGTGGTGCCTTAGCATTTTGCTTGCAATGTTGGGCATCATGGCCCTTTATTCTGCAGTTAATGCAGAAAGGCGTATTCTTACGTTTTAGGCACTCGTCATACGTGTGCCCTTTGTAATTGCAGTAGCTACAGGTGATCTTATTTAAGAGTACTTTTTGCTTGTCGTACTTTCTTTCTGCCTGTTGCTGAAAAGATTTCTGGTAGGGAGGTGGGCTTCCGGAAGATTTCCTTGTCACAGAGCGCCAATTATGTTCAGGGATTTCGTCGGTACTAAAGGATACTAAAGTTTCCTTTGGCGGTTCCGGTATTGGAGGTATACTACTTTCAGTTTTTATATTATGTCCTCCGAACTCCTTTGTGTGAGGGTAGGAAGATAAATTTACACTCTCGTGTATGGGATAACCATAAGCATTAGCGAAATTTGGAATATTAGGTCTTAGAAAATTGCCCATTTGGAAAGAGTTTGTGGGGTTAGGAATATAGCTTGTTGGTTGAGGCGTGAAAAAGAGTCCTTGTTGCAACCTTTCCATATCTAATGCCTTTTGAATGAGTTTGTCCACTGAATCCTCATTTAAGGTGAGTAGATAGGCTCCTAGATGCGGGTTATATGCACCATTTTTCACTGAAGCCATTGCAAAATCTTCTATCTGTTGTTTAACCACTTTAAAATTTTCACTGCCGTATTTATTTTGTGCTGCGTCGTTACATTGTACTAGAAGACTTCTTAGTCTATTAGTAAACGAATTAAAGGGTTCCTGTGGATATTGTCGGCAAGTAATGAGTTTATTTATTAATTCGTGGTATGTTTCACGGGGTAAGTAAGTTCGATACAGTAACTGTTCAACCTCTTCAAATTTTGTTAGAGCACTGGATGTAATTAATTGATAGGCATTTCCTCTCAATCTAGTTGGGAAAACATGCATGAAAGCTTGCTTTTCCTCCTCTTCTAGGCACTGTTGTACTTGTTTGCAACAGCCTATAAAGGTTTGCAACTCTGTGAGGGTTTGAGAACTAATTTCTCCAGAGAACAAGGGCACCATTTGTGCTGTCAGTTTAACTACTTTTTCATAATTCACTGGCATTTTGGCTGGTTGGTTTGGTTGCTTTCTCTGGGAAATATCTGGAGTATCGTTATTAGAAGTAGGCGAGGTTAATGATTTTTCTGTGATTAGGGCGTTTAAGCTATTTCTTCTTACTAGAAAATTAATTAGGCTGTGCCTTCTGAAACGTTTACCTGAGCGATGCTCACGATACCAGTTTACGGAAGGTCGACTTTGGGATGAATTACACTCTACTCTTGGGCTATCTGGAGGACTGGTATTATCAAATGATAATGAATTTATTACTGTCTCAAAGGTAGAGCATGAAGAACTACGGCCAGTTTTAGGCATGAAAGCAAAACCTGCGGATGTTTTTTACTCAATATTAGTGAGAGAGATGGAACGAGAGAATAGGTAATTTAACGAGCTTCGATCAATAACCAGAGAAATCAGATTAATTATTTGAAATTTGTTCAATCTTTTTTTTTTATATATATATATATATACCGCAGTGACTATTATACATATATTTTTTTTTTTTTTTATGATTAACAATTTTTATTACTTTAATTTATCTTACTTTAACTTGAAGAGACGAATGGAAGAAAATAAAATTTGTTGCCTTTATCCGCTACGCAGATATGAAGTTGTATATCCAAGCTGGTGGCTTCTTTATTGTTATTGAAGAGAGAAAAGAATGGATATTTTCTGTTGTTGGAAATAAGGTGTTCCTATGCACTCGTAGGTTCGAAGATCAAGGTTTTTCAAGGGTTTGAATTTATGTACCTTCCTTGATCCTACCGGCTGCGCCAAATTATTGTTGAGTTTATGAAGCACTTGGGAGGTAGTCGTCCTCAAGTACTCTCATAGGTTCACCTTATGGAGATATTCCAGGTCGAATGTTGATGAATGAAGCCGCAGTAGGTTGAAGGGAGCCGCTTATTAGCTTTACTTCCCTTGGTTCGAAGATGGGAGCCGCTTATTAGCTTTACTTCCCTCGGATATTATATGGGAGCCGCTTATTAGCTTTACTTCCCTTGGTTCGAAGATGGGAGCCGCTTATTAGCTTTACTTCCCTTAGTAAGAACAACTTGAGTTGCTTTGAATGTTACTTGAACACTGATCTTTATTGCAATTCAAAATCGTATTTATACAAAAATCTTACATATAAAATTAACTTTACCTATGCTTCCGTAATGTTTCTGGCCTAACAAAAGTGTAATTTGTATAGGCCAGGTGTATTTTCTTAATTTCCTATTTTGTAATATACAAGCTGCGGAAACTACTCGCAGCTTGTTATTCTTACATCACGACACTCGTTGCTTTATGCGTATATACATATTTCCCAGCTTCATTGTTTCTATCATTCATACGTACCTACATGCATATCAATTCACCAAATGCTTGTAGCTTATCATATTACATCATGTCAATTTGGTCACCTATGCTTTACCGCCGGCGCAAGGTTATCGTATTGCAATGTGCGAATTCTTGCGCGCAGGGGTATTGCGTCACTCGGTCAACCTTTACTGGTTTCCTCAAATGGAAATTGGCGTAGGTCAGTGATGAGTGCAATGACAATAAAATGATGTAGTTAGGTATGTATGTACATGCAATGCATTATTTTTTCTTGATATGAATTATAACGCAATATAGGTATGTACGTACATGCAATGCATTATTTTTTCTTGATAGGAATTATAATGCAATGCATGTAGGTATGTACGTATATACAATATTTTATCTTTTTATTGATATGAATTGATATGATATGATGATATGAATTAATGAATGCATTATAGATGAGTTTATGATATGTAACAGTGGCAAACCAAGCTTTGTGTCCAAATCTTACAGATTTGTTTCTAATAAACTATTGCACGGATGCCTGCCGTAATAGGGTATCATCGCTTCATCGACAGATAAATCCATTTCGACAGGGGCATATTTCAAAAGGGCTACATTCATATGAATAATCATTGGGCGTACTTTGGCAAAACGATCAGTGGTTCCTTGAATTATGTTATTGTTGTTGAAGTGTACATTCGTAAATATATCTTCGAGCACATTTCGGCGCATCCATTTTGCTACCAACTCATTTCGAACGTCATCTTCTTTTTCCCAGGGGAGGTAATGCGCTATAACCTGACAAAATTAATCCACCACAGAATGCGTAGAAATCTTCAACATCGAAACTAGTCGGATTGTTTTTCTCTTTAGCAGCGTAATTTATCGTATTACGAACAACTTTTTTCACAAATAATTTATCCATAAATAACTGGCAAGTTTTCGTTTCCTTCCATGAAAGCCTAAACTGTTGGTACATAAATGATGATTACCTGGACTCTGATGGAATATCTGAGAAATTGTAGCTTCTAGGGTATTGCAACTTCGACTTTGTTTTCAATCTCGTCTTCATCGTTATTACTGAATCTTACTTCAAAAGCAGCTTGTAATTGCTTTTTATTGAAAAGGTTCGGATCTGAATTTTCTTCATCTCCGGAATCTGTATCTATGTCGCTATTGACCTCAGGAGGCTCCAAATACACATCACTGGGCAACTGAATATTATCTGGCAAGCTCTCTTTTGCTTCCAATATATCTGTAACATTAACGCAACTTCTCCTGCAAAAAAAAAAAAATGCTTTACATGACAAATGGTGGGTTTGCGAGCCACCTATAAAGGACGCTTCCAAAATCAAGAAAATGTATTTGGCTCATATCTTATATGCACTAAACCATAAACTTTAATCTATTGTGAAAATAAAACAAAACAAAATTATCAGAAATATAACTGTTTGTGTACTGACCAATATATTTGAGATACAGAGTACATGTTCACAGCACAACAAAATTCATCCAACAAGTTCAGTGCGCATTTGCAAACACAATAATTCACAAACAATTACAAATTTTGCTCGTTTTACTATCTGACCTTTCTGTGAACTCCCTGTGTGAAGTTAGACAAGACAGAGAGTGTGGAATGAAAATAACGGGAAAAATGCCGGTAGCATGTTTGGTGGTTCGCAAATGAACCATTTGTCATAAATGGGTTAAATGCAAGAAATTGAAAATTTTAAAGCAATGGATATAAGAAGGTATGTACATTGTGAGATTTGTTGAGTTTTAACCTAATGGTCCGTTTAGATTCCTTTTAAAAAGAAAATTACCTACCTGAACGATAAGACACTGAGTCTCGAAATGAAAATAAAAGCAATAGTAGCGAGCTAAGCACATATTTAATTGATTTAGATATTTTGCGTATAATAAATTTAACGTTTACGACGTAGCAAATAACGAATCTGGAGAAAATCAATCTTCGAAGACGGAGAAGCAGTACACACAAAAATTTCGAGTAAAGTGGAGGCAGGATCTCGCCTGGTTTGATAAAAACCCTAATGGAATTGATACTTTTTCAAAGATTTGTAACTCAAAAATATCTGGAGGAACTTCTCGCATCAAGCGGCATGAAAATACCAGTATTTATTTAGAAATTATTCGGCTATTTCTAACCTCAATATAGTAGGCATCTAAAAAAATTCTAGTAAGGAAAAAAATAATTCAGAGAGCGTATTTGCTGCAGAATTGACTACAGTTATGTTTGGAATTTTTAGCAATATGTAATTTAAAAAAATGGGATATATTCAAGGTTTTATAAATCTAATTAGTAATAATATATGTGAAAACAATTCACTAGCTAAACAAATTACACTTGAAAGTATCATGTCCCAAAGCAATAGAATAAGTAACCATAGAAAATATCAATTATCAACCGAAGTGAATAAAACTCTAGAACTTGTTTATCACATTAATTCTTTATTTCGACAACACAACTGACCTATCTTAACAACTGAAATAATTTAACCCGAACCGAAACTTGATTCCAATCTGACTAAAAACACAACGTGACTCTAAACAGAACGGCTAAGAATACTACAGACACTCGACAGACCAGTCATTAGTCTTTTATGAACCCATACTCGGGACTAAGTTCAACGCAGCCAGCTGTTGAGATAAACAGCGAAATAATCGACAGTTGCAGTATAATACCATGCGAGGTTACTGTTTAGCAATTGCTAATTATTTCACTAAAATGCGCTCTTGGCTGCTGGAAGAATCTTCCTCATATTGGGCCTGTTTATTAAGCGACCGATTCTTTTATCAGCCGCTGTGGGTGTTGATTTGTCAGGGTACAATACCTTGACACTGATGAAATTGATGCTTAGGTACAATACCTATGCATCCAGCTAAAACAATGTAGGGAAAAGTAAAAACGCACTTCCCACTTTGAACTATTTTTTTTTGCCCCCATTGGGGTTCAATTTATTGTTTATATACATTATACAGCCATTACGCAAGTACGATGACCATATTCCCACACTCAAAAACGAGTTGGGAACAAAACAGGAAATTATATAATATTACCATAATTGTAATTCACATGTTTACGTACGAGCACAAATTTTCACCTGCGTAAGTATTTATTGTTTTTAATGCAGACATTTTCTCACCGCCAATCAGATAGATCGGATAACAAAAACTTTTTCAGATAAAATTGTGTGCTCGTAATTAGATCAATGGAAATCAGTTGAAGGCTTGATAGCCACTGTAGAGCCATGACCACGGTCAAGAAATGTAAACATAAATTGATAAATTAATCATTTTATATAAATAAGCTGCTACTGTTCAATAAAAATTAGATTTAAACTGACTATCGAAAGGTGTCCTTTTATTTCTCTATTACAGCGGCATACTCTGCCTTAGCAAAATTCAAGATCGGCATACTCTGCCATCCCTCCATAATAATAGCGGCATACTCTGCCATACATTATAAAGCGGCATACTCTGCCTAAAATATTATAAAGCGGCATGCTCTGCCACACAAATTACATTGGCATATTCTGCCTTAAATAATATAACAAGAGAGGCATATTCTGCCATCAAAAGTAAGTTCGGCAGTCTTCTGCCTTTTATTGATACAAGTCATGACATTTGTACAAAACATGGATAGGTGCTTGGGTAAAAACCTATAAGATTATTACACCACAATGGTGTTGTTCACTGCTACGGGAACGGGAATGATGCGGAATAGTTCGAATTCTTCAAAAGCGAGCAATTGTAATTTTATTCTAAATATAGCATATCTTGAAGTCATCCGGCCTTCTACTCTCATCAGATTATAGAGTTCAAGCAGATTGTTATGTTGTCCAGGTAGTCTGAGGATGGATGGCAAGTAATGTTTTACCGTAGCCAAAGCTTCCTTTAATTGCTTTGGAGTAAGAAGTTGAGGGTTGATTTTCTCGTGGTGGGTATCCATCAATACGTCAACAATGGGAGTCTGTGCGTATCGAAAACTTGAAGACATTAAAGTTATCTGTAAATCTAACGATGTGAAGAGCTCAAATAATTTCTGCTGATGTAGCGCTTCATGATGAGCGTCTATTTCTTTAAATTGATTTAGGATTCTGTCCTCATCTCTTTGCAGTATATTTGTAGTTGATTCAATTATGGAAGTCTGATTTTTGACTAAGTTTAAGAGGTGTTCTTCATTAATTCTAACTTTGTCAATAGTGAGAGCCATTTTTCCGCTTATTCTGAGTCGAGTACCCCGAGATGTTCCGACTAATAGCTTATTGCTGCTGGTAAGCTCCTCCTGTAGTAGAGTCGCCTGCCTTGTGATCCCCGAGCAGTTGGTTTTATCTACTAAAAGGTCGCATGTGGTGTGTAGCTTATGAATGCCGCCTTTTATGGATTGGTACTCCTTCCAATTTTATACGACTTGGTTTCACTCATTGGAGATTAGATGGGTTGATCCTAGACTCTCGAAGTAGATTCCCGGCTGCGATACGAATGGTACTATTTGTACTGGTGGACTTTCAAGTATGGGCATAATAAGGCATGTTAGTAAAAATGCGCTCAGCTCTGAGATCGTCTTTTTTTAGCAGGAGTGGACTCAGAATGCTGATCACTGTCATTGTCTCTGGTCGGTCTTCATCGTTCTTCCGTGCTCGGGTTCGATTCTTGATTATTTTCTTGATTATTGTCTATTGGCAGTGGTGCTAGTTTATGTATTGGGCTTCTCATGATTCCAGAAGTAGTTTTAACATCAGCAACTGGCACAAGGCCGCCATTTCCCTTGACAATCTGAGTAATTCTTCCGATCTACCATTTGAGTGGTAGTAAATTGCCTTCTTTTACTAGCGCCATCATTCCGGGACGAGAATTCTGGGATGGCCCCTTCCATTTATGTCTGTGTTGCAAGTCGCATAGGTACTCATTTGGCCATCTACGCCAACATTACTATTTGACGTGTGAGATCAGCTTACATCTTTGCACTAAACTCATTTTATGCTCGCTTGAATGTGGGTCGACGATTGCTATTATAGGCTCTCCGATAAGACAAATGTCCTGGTGTTAATGCCGTTAAGTCGTTGGGTTTTGCTGTTGACAACTCCTCGTAAGTCAGAGAGGCCGATGCTAGAGATTTTAGTAGCAGTGTTTTTGCTGACTTTATTACAGCTTCCGACAGACCACCAAAATGTGGGACACGTGGTGGAATAAAATGAAATTATATTCCTTTTTTGTGATATAATGACGAAATCTTTTCTTGAGCTTCACTGGGATATAATATGACGTGGAGCTCCTCGATTCGGTATCTTGCTCCTACAAAATTTGAGGCGTTATCACAGTACAGATCCTTGCAATAACCTCTTCTGGCAATGAAGCGTTCAAGTGCGCCAAGAAATCCATCCGTGGTTAAGTCACTGACAACTTCAAGATGAGTTGCCTTTTTGGCAAAGCAGAAGTATATTGCCAAATAAGTATTTTGAGGACGTTTTCCAATTAACTTATAATGTGTCCAAATTGGACCACAGAAATCTACTGCAGATCTTATGAACGGTCTTGCGGGTTGGACCCGGGTTGAAGGAAGGTTTCCCATGAGCTGGGTCAGTAGCTTAGGTTTCACTCTGTTGAAGCGAATGCAATTCTGTAAAGTTGATCTAGCAGTTGTCTTTCCCTTGACTGGCCAGTACCTTTGTCGGGTGATTGCAAGTAATGATTGTGGACCAGCATGTAGATTGTTGATGTGGATATCAGTCATTATTAACTTCGTTAAATGGTGAGAATACGGCAGCAGCATGGGATGTTTTGCATCGTACGACAAACTGGAGTGCTCGAATTTGCCCCCTGCACTGATGAGTCCGGTTTCGTCGTTAAGAAATGGGGCTAGGCTAATTAAGGGGCGTCCATTATTAATGGTTCCAGTTTGGTTTAATTGACTCAGGTCTCCTGTGAACCCTTCATGCTGTATTTCCCTCAGAATAATGATGAGTGCTCTGTCCAATTCTTCGGTTCATGAAGAGCCAGTGTGTCTCGTTTATCGCTCACGTTTTCTTGCATTATGAGTGAATCGCAGAGTATATCCGATCACCCTTTGGAGCCTTTTGAATGAATTACCATGATTGATGGTACTAATGAGTGATGACCATATGTAGCTTGTGATGAGTACTACTTTGGACCTTTTTCTCTCTAAGTCAACACTCACCTTTCAATATTGGGGGGGGGGGGGGGGCAATATCCCTCTGATTCATGCAGGAACGGAGGGCCATAGAATCAAATACTACAATTTTCTAATTTTTCTGCAGGCATTCCGCGTGACACAATGTCGGCAGGATTATCACTGGACTTAACATGACATCATTGCTCTATATCCGATAACCTTTGAATGCTGGCAACCCTGTTAGCCACAAAAGTGTTGTAAGATGAAGACTCAGAACAGATCCAAGCAAGCACAATTTCTGAATCTGTCCATTAGTATGTTGTGCAGTCTTAGGTCTCTTATAACCCGTTGAACTAATTTAGCAGATAATTTTGCGGAACATAATTCCACCCGAAGAAGTATTACAGTTTTGATGGGTGCTACGTTGGACATTGCGCATAATAGTCGTACAATTACAACACCATCTTGAGATATCGACCTGATGTAGGTCCCGTAGCCATATGCATTTTCAGATGAGTCAGAAAAGGCATGCATCTATGTAGACCGCGGCTGTTGATTTGAAAATACATGTCGCGGAACTTTGATATCAATAAGCGCCTTGAGTCCTTCACGAAATATGAGCCAGTTAGTGTGCATTTCTAGTGGTAAGGCTGCGTCCCAGTCCAGTTTAAGTGTCCACAGCTTTTGTATGAACAATTTTGCAGTCACTGTCACAGGATTTACCAATACGAGGGGATCAAAAATGTGGGCAGTGTCCGATAACACTGATCGTTTTGTAACCCTTTCACTGTCACTTCATGTTGTGTTTATGGAAAATACATCAGATTTCGGAAGCCAAGTTAAACCGAGAGTCTTTATATGACCTTCAGTTGCTTCATTGAAGTCCAGTTGTAGCTCGATATATTCCTCCGGAATTACTTGCAGTAATTGTGGGTCGTTCGCGCACCACTTCCGGAGGTTCAAACCTCCTTATTGAAGAAGTTCTTTTAGCTGCCTTTGAATTTCCTTTCCTTCAGATAAAAATTTCTTCTGGGAGTTTCTGATCCTAGTGGGAATCTTTCCTTTTCGGCTTCCGCTAGGAATTCTAAGCACAATGTTGCTAGGAAAGGAACAGCTGTAGTCCCGTATGTCACAGTTCGTAGTTTGTAATAACTTATGGGTTTATTTTGATCTTCCCTGCATAAAATGAGCTGGAACATTTGATCTTCAACATCTAAGCAAACTTGCCGATACAGCTTCTCTTTATCGGCAGTGGAAACGAATCTCGGCAGCCTGAATCGTAACAGAATGGAGAACAATTCATCCTGGATAGTAGGCCCCTTGTACAAGATGTCGTTGAGTGAAATGTTTGATGACGTTTTCGCGGATGCGTCGAATACTACTCGGAGTTTAGTGGTACTGCTATCCGGTTTTTTGACGCCATGATGTGGCAAGAAATAGTGTGGCATACTTATTACAAGAAGATTGACTTCGTCCATGTGGCCTAGCCTGATATATTTTCGAATAAAGTCAATATACTGTGCCTTGAGGATAGGTTGCCTGCCAAGTTTCCGTTCCAATGACAAGAATCTATTAAGTGCAATGCCTTTTGATTCCCCCAATGCCTTACTATGAACCTTCCTTCTTGGGTTCTCTTCATATTTTGATTAAAATGATTTACGCATCGTTGTTCTGAAATTGTTATGTTGTTTTCTTCATATGCTGAACTACTTCCAATTTCCAGAATTTTTCTATTTGTTGTTCCGTTCTTTCATCCTCGCTACAAATGCCACATGTTGATATATTTGGGGATCCTGCGTCAACCTTGCCAGATACTACCCACCCAAAAAAATGTATTCTGTAAGGTTGGTAAGTTGTCTGTCAACTTTATTTGACCAATTGGCATGATTTGACAATATATTTCTGCTCCGATCAGAAAATCGACTCGATTTGGTCGGTGGAACTGCGGATCGGCCAGTGTCACATTGCAGGGAATCGGCCAATCTGTAGTATCTACTACTTGCGTGGGTTGATGAGAGGTGATCCTGGATAAAACAAAGGCTTCCAGTCTGCTAGAAAACCCATTTGTTCTTGACTGTAATAGAACATTGACTCGATTTTATGCATGTTGCTTGCTTTGTTCAACACCTTGAATTTGTATGAGCTCAGACGTTTCGTTTAATTCAAGCTTTTTAACCAATTTCTCTGTCACGAAATTTAACTGCGATCCGGAATCCAGAATGGCTCTATACTCCACAGTTTTGGCCTCATGATTTACGAGTTTGATAAGTACAGTGTCCAAAATGACGTAACCTATCTTTTGGCGAGTGCCGTGTATTGACAGTGTGGTTGCATTCTCTTTCAATATGGGCACAGTCTCTTGAGGCGAATTGACGACAGCTTCTTTGACCTTCAATTGTGTATTTATGTTGGCTGGCCCTTCTTAGGAACTAGAGTTGACACCTTCCCTAGGTGCACCAAAGTGTTATGTATTTTTGAGCACTTAGAATATCCTTTTGAAGTACATTGCGATGTACAATGTCCACGCTAGAGACAGTTCGTGCACAAGTTTGTCTTTGTAAAGAAGGTCAGTCGACGGTATGGCTGTATTCGTAGAAATTCTTGAAATGCGAACAGCGGGTTATTCCCCCTGCAAAACATACATTGTTGAGTAACCTTGGCGATTGAAGTAAGTGATTTAGCTGAAAGTCTCCCTTGATACTTTTCGGGGCTTCTGGCTTTACTTCGTAAAGCCTCTAGTGATTGAAAGCATGTTTCCAAAAAATTTAGAAACTCCTTCATGTGCTGCAGATTTTTAGGATGGGACAGCGACTGCTCATATAATCCATGAGTGGTTTTATCCAAGTTCTTAGTTAACTGATAAAACATCAAAGGATCTAAGGTTTTCTAGTCCCAATAGGCATTCTTGGGCAGTGCAATGAAGTGATTTGATTGCAGCTGAACTTTCGGACATTTTTTCTTTTGAGACAGTAGTTTATTCAATAATGCCGTGACTAACAGCCTATGGTTGGCATAGAGGTCTTTTAACATTGTCCAGGCAGCGACGTAATTCTCATCAGATAAGCTTAGATGGCGAACATGTTTCTCAGCTTCCCCGGTTAAATGTGATTTCAAATACCACATTTTTTGCCAAGTCCCTATGGCTTGACTATGGACCATTTGATTAAAAAGGTCATAGAATGTCCGACATTTTAAATAGTCCCCGTCGAAATTGGGCAAGGTTATCTTTGGTAGCTTCATTATTGAACTAGATAACGTCGCGGTATTCGAAATAGCCGAGGACAACATGGATAACTTTTCTGAAAGTTGTATTAAAGTTTCTTGTACAAGTTTTTCCAAGTTGAAGTAATCAGCAGAATTAAAGCCTTGAATAGTTGGATTATCGGTGAGGTCGCAAATACTTTAATGAGACGTCTCCACTTGATTCCAATAGCTAGTAATAGTTGATATTTTTGCTTCGCATGCCTGCTTCGAGATGTGCTGATTATCTTCACTGAGCCTTGTTAAATGTCGATGCAAAGATTCGATTATTGCTCTCTGCTTCATTAACACCTCGGCTACTTCTTCTGCTGCATTAATATTATTTTGAGATTTTTGAGATACAGCATTTTTCTCTTCCCCCGTTTTGTGCACCTCCGTGGTTTTTGAACTGCCACCAGATTCTGGACATTTCTGTAATCGTTCCATTATTTTTCTTAAGAACGTTAGATATTGTACTTGAACCTTCTCAAAGTAATTTTTAGAGAAGTATGGATTATCCTTATTCTAGCCTGCAATTCGCAGAGTTGATTGTCGTTCTTGACAAACTGGGTCCATTTTCTTAAGAACGTTAGATATTGTACTTGAACCTTCTCAAAGTAATTTTTAGAGAAGTATGGATTATCCTTATTCTAGCCTGCAATTCGCAGAGTTGATTGTCGTTCTTGACAAACTGGGTCCATTACTCGTCAAGATTCCGCTTATACTTGTTTGTGTCTTCACATGTTCTACGATCTATCTTTTCTTTGCCGAAATTTTAGAAAAGCTGCTGACTGACCTTTCCTATGCTGCCTTGGGTTGCCACTAATTTATCTATTGTAGTAGCTTCTTCATGAAGTTCAGATAATTTCTCCTTAAATTGATTCGAGTACCTTTCAGAAATTACTCTTATGGCTTCATAGTAGTATTTGGTGAAATAGGCATGCTGGAGTTGATCTCCATGTTGCTGTCTAATGTCGCTGTCTGTTTCGTCGAAGGAATCCCAGGCTTCTTCCAGCAACCCTAGGTTCTGCTGGAATACGCAGAATTCTTGAGACTGGGAGGATCGCTTCTGTAACTTTCGATGATTGCCTGTATTTGCTATCTAGTTTGCTCTTGTTGAGAGGACAACTCCTCCATTGTGATGACAATTGACTATATTCTATATTCAGCACAGTGGTGACAATCAACTCGCTTAGATCACGCCTCCTTAGTTGAGAGGATTGGACCTTTTGTGTAATAATTCTTGATTAGATTTACGTATCACAAGCGAATCACCTGGATCACGTCTCTTCAGCATGAAACAATTGCAGATTTGATGCTATGGAGTGAACGTATCACAAGCGTATCGCCTGGATCACGTCTCTTCAGCATGAAACGATTAAAGCCTTAATGCTATTGAGTGAACGTATCACTAGCGTATCACCTGGATCAATTCGGGGTCACCAAAATGTTTATTAAGCGACCGCTTCTTTTATAAGTCGCTGTGGGTGTTGATTTGTCAGGGTACAATACCGTGACACTGATAAAATTGATGTTTAAGTACAATACCTATGCATCCAGCTAATGTAGGGAAAAGTAAAAACGCACTTTTCACTTTGAATTATTTTTTTTTCCCCCATCGGAGTTCAATTTATTGTTTATATTCATTATACGGCCATCACACAGGTATGATGACCATATTCCCACACTCAAAATCGAGTTGAGAACAAATGAGGAAATTATATGTAGGAACCCTTGCAATCCTACGATGACAAAATTACATTCTTTCGATAATTTTTAAAGAACCACCGTTACAGATTACAGATAAGCCACAAGAAACAGCGGCAAGAAGAGGTTTGGCAGATAGAATTTAGTTAGTCAAGTTAAGAGTTAAGACCGGAGCGAATCTAGTATTCGCCTGTAAAGCTTTATTATTTGCAAAGATTTGATTGTAAAGAACTCATTAATTATTTAGTCGTTTTTTTTTAATTAAACCGATACACTTACTTAAACAATAGAAAAAAAAGTGAACTAACTCATTATAGTGAATAAAAATGTGTTTTTTTTATTACAAGTAGGCCTTTTTACTTGATTAATCCTACAAATGGTGTCAGAAGTACAATTAAAACGTTGATTTAAACAGACTTTGGAGTGAAACTGTGACTTAAAGTATGTACATAGTAGTCGCATGACACGCGTGACGTGAAGTAAACTCTGGTAAATTGAAACTATTAGGTATAATAACTGAAGTGAGAAATAAACATATGTGCCGTGAAATCACCTCAATATAACGTTGGATCTTTCAATTACTGTTTTATTCTTAATTTGCATAACTTAATTAGAAGAATTATACTTAATTCTATATCACTGCATTACCGACATTTTGTTAACAGAATTTCTTTTCTCCTGCAATGAAATACCGCTACCTATTGTGAAAATCGTACATTTCGTAGACCGTTATTGGAGATAAATGATGCATTCGATTTGTTGCCGAATCCTACAGACATTTTATTAAATACCAAAATAATTTGCAAAACAATTGTATTTTCGCATTTGATTATCGCGTGGCTTTATGGAAAATTTAGAATCGCTGACCACTATAGAGTTACAGCAACGACTAATAAACCGTGGTCTACCATACGGATACAGAGTAAAAAGCGAATTATTGAATTGAAGAGAATATGCCCGAACATAGCGATAAGCAAAACCTACTATCATCAAATATTGGCTTTGTTTTTAAGGATGTCGAAGAGTCACTCGAGCTTTTCTCTGGCAAACAAGGGAGAAAAATTATTTCCTGGCTCAAAAACTTTGATGATATAGCTACAGTATGCCAATGGACAGATACTTAAAAGTACTCATACACGAGAAGATTATTAAGAGGCGCAGCAAGGTTGGCGGTCGAGCCTTCTGAGGATGTCCACAGCTGGAAAGATTTAAAAGAATATTTGACGAAAGAGTTTTCAGATACCCCTACTAGTATTATCATTCATCGCGCTCTCGAAAGTAGAAGGCGAATGGTTAACGAAACTCTTTTGGAATATTTACACTCGATGAAGCAGATAGCTAGCCGTGGGCAGGTTGATGAGGAGTCTATTGTCGCGTATGCTATAGCCGGTATACAGGACGAGACACAGAACAAAACTGTTCTCTATGAGGCGAAGAGCTTAGGTGAGTTAAAACAAAAGTTAAAGATTTACCAGATTATGAAAAGTCCAGGTCCATCAAGGCGAGGATTTAAATGCGATCAGGAAAAGCAACCAAGTTATTCTCTCAATGGCAAATGTTTTAAATGTGGTGCAAAGTCACACGCCACAAACGCATGTCCAACCAAGGAAAAGGGCCCTCGGTGTTTTAGTTGTGGAGAGTTTGGGCATATATCGAGCAATTGTTCACGTACGAAGGACGGAAATAAACATGTTAATGCTCATGTTAATCTTGTATCGCAACTTGTTTTAGGTATACAAGCTTTTGTTGATGATCGATCTTATTCTGCTATGTAGATACAGGGAGTGATGTCACACTTGTGAAACAATCTGCAAAGAAAGATTTTAAGCTCTCGCCGGATGCTCAGGGACCCGGCATTTCCTTAGTTGGCTTTGGTCATCATGTCAGGAGGACCTTAGGCTCGTTCAATACAAGCATAAAAATTAACGACGAATGTTACGAAATCAAATGCCGCATTGTCCCGGATGAATGGTTGATCCAAGACTTTTTAATTGGAAAAGACATCTTACGAAAAGCTACGTTGATGGAAGAAAATGGTAAAGCAATTATTTATAAAGCGAAGAGTGAAGTCGAAGAGTCTACGAATTTTATGGAACAAATGGATGTTTTCCAGTTAACCACCAACTCAGAAGTGCAAAGCATAGAAGAGATACCAAGCAGAGATTTACGAGAAGAGGTTAGATCTTTAGTTGAAGCTTATCGCCCAGTAAAGCCCTTAAAGTCATGTATCAAAATAACTACATGTTTAGATGTTGAAGTAGCAATATATCAAAAAGCTAGAAGGCTTGCACCTTTGGAAAGGGAAATTTTTAATGAGCAAGCGGAACAATGGCTAAGGGAAAGTATAAGAAGGCCAGCAAATCAGCTTATGCAAGTCCGGCCGTTCTCGCGAAGAAAAAGCATGGGTCGAGTCGCCTGTGCATCGATTACCGCAAGCTCAACAAAAAGATTGCAAAGGATAGTCATTCTCTACCAATCATGGAAGATACTGGAGGATCTTTATAGTGCTCGTGTATTCACCACGTCAGACCTTCGCAACGGATTTTTCCATGTTGATGTAGCAGAGTCAAGCCGCGAATTTACATCTTTTGTTACATCAGATGGGCAGTTTGAGTTTATGTAAGCCCCATTCGGACTATGCAACTCGCCAGCTGTTTTCCAGGTTTCACAAATACAGTTTTTCAACCTTTAATTCGTGAAAAAGTACTGCTGCTTTATATTGATGACATAATCATTCCGTGGCAAACTGAAGCGGAAAACGTAAATAGGCTGAAGTTGACATTGATAACTGTAGAGCGCCATGGCTTTTTTATCAAATGGCCCAAGTGTAAGTTCCTTAAACGGAGTGTAGAGTTCCTTGGTCATATAGTAGAGGATGGAGACATAAAACCGTCTCACGAAAAAATCAGAGCTGTAAAGGGTTTTCCACGTCCAAACAATGTTAAGGAAGTTCAGAGCTTTTTGGGTTTGTCTGGATTTTTTCGGAAATTTGTGCCCAACTATTCGCTTGTTGCCGAGCCATTCTCAGATCTCGTAAAAAAGATCAGTTGTTTAGGTTTGGAGAGATCGAGAAAGATGTTTTAAATCTGCTGAAAGAATTACTCTGCGGTGAACCTATTCTTAAATTATTTGATCCACGTTTGGAGACGGAGCTTCATACAGATGATTTAGAAGTATTGGCTATTGTAAAATGCTTGAGCAAGCTACGTGTATATTTATTGGGTTTGAGCTTTAAAGTTTATACGGATTGTCAAGCATTTCACCTCACTATGAAGAAAAGGAGTTAAGTAGCAAAGTAGTGAGATGGGCCCTTCTACTGGAGGAATTTGACTGCAGCCTTCATCACTGCTCTGGAGCCACGATGCGTTATGTAGATGCACTAAGAAGGTATCCCACTGTTCTCTCGGTGGAAAGCGAATTACTTCAGCAGATCCGCAAATCACAATTCAAAGACGAAAGGTGTACGTTGATTACATCTATTTGGTCGGAAAGAAATTTTGAAGACTACGTAATGCGTAACAATGTCTTATACAAATTTGTTGATGGTAATTATCTATTAGTAGTCCCTAAAACAATGCAGAAAAGTATCATTAAGAGCATCCATGAACAGGGTCACATAAGCGCGCGCAAGGTAGAAAACCTCATTCGTCAGGACTACTATATCTCAAATCTTCCCAACAGAATAAGCGACGTATTAGCCAATTGTGTGCTATGCATAGTAGCGTCCAGAAAAAATGGGAAAGCCAGAGGGTCAATTGAATTTCATCGAGAAGGTTGACGTCCCACTCCACACGTACCACATTGATCACCTGGGCCCTCTACCCTCAACTGCGAAGAATTATAAGTATCTACTATCTATATTAGATGCGTTTACCAAATTTTGGTGGATATATCCTGTGAAAACCGTTACCAGCGAAGAAACACTAAGCAAACTACCGTTACAAAGCGAATCATTTGGAAATCCACATCGTATTATATCAGACAGTGGTACAGCATTTACGTCTATGCATTCATAGAATACTGCGAGGAAAGAAAATTAATCATGTGTTGATAACGATAGGCCTGCCAAGAGGAAATGGGCAGGTTGAACATCTTAATCAAATCATTATTTCGATATTGTCGAAGATGGCTGCGAAAGTACCTCGTAAATGGTACCGCTATGTGCCCAACCTGCGAAGAACACTAAATTCAACGAGTAGTAGAGCCACCGGTAAGACACCCTTCGAAATTTTAATTGGCGTCCCGATGATCAAACCCGAAGACCTACAACTTTCAAAGTTATTGGAAAAGGAGTTCATTAATGAATTTGATGAGAAAAGAAAAGAACTATGACAAGAAGCTAAACAGCAGATCGAGAAGGTACAAGAAGAAAACAGAAGCTACTTCAGAAGGCGAAGGAAGGCTGCTATCAAATACAAAGTCAATGATTTGATTGCGCTCAAACGTACTCAAATCATGGCTGGTGATAAGCTGTACCTTGGTACCCTATGAAGTCATCAAAGTTAAAGGCAATGATCGTTATGAAGTCAAAAGGATTGGAAACAATGAAGGGCCGATGGTAACCGGTGCTGCAGCAGACTATATGAAACCCTGGTCTACGATGGATACTGAATATTCATCTGAGGCAGATGAAAACCAGAACCACCGTTACAGATTACTGATAAGCCACTAGCAAGAATAAGTTTGCCACATAGAATTTAGTTAGTCAGGTTAAGAGTTAAGACCGGAAGGAATCTAGTATTCGCCTGTAAAGCTTTAGTATTTGCAAAGATTCGGTTGTAAAGAAGTCATTAAATATTTAATGGTTTGTTTTAATTAAACTGATACATTTACTTAGACAATAGAAAAAAAAAAGTGAACTAACTCACTATAGTGAATAAAAATGTGTTTTTTTATTACAAGAAGGCCTTTTTACTTGATTAATCCTACATATACAGGGTGTCCCGAAAGTCGACGTCAAGCCGGAACCGGGTGATAGACCAAATCGTAACAGTTACCAGAAAAATACAAAAAAAATCTAAGTCATGTATTTTTCAAATTATAGACATTTCTTTTCTTTTCGAGAAAATGTACACCTTGTGATGGTTTTTTAGCTCCTATTGCTACAAATCTTTACTTTTTTTCAATTTTATTTTTCTTATGTAATCCCGAATAGTGCTTATGTAACCTGTTGCTTTAAGTTCTAAGCCAACTGCTCCACCTTGGAAGAAAATGTCACATTTTTCCGAACCAACAATATAAAATTAATAATTCGTTGAACTTTAACTGACTGTACTGAAAAAAAAAGTACTACGCCAGTCTGGCAAGTGACTTTAAAAGTTGACGCATTTAATAAGGATTCTAAAATGGTACAACACTTGCTACATTATTTCTTAGATTACGGAAAAAAAAAAATTCTTCAAGAAACCCAGTTTCGAAAAATTTCTTTTCACCTACTAAAATTGATTCTAGTGTACCCAAATCTTGCCTTACGAGCGTAACTTTAAGATTTTAGCTTGAGTGAGACGGAGAGGTATTCCATGCAGTGTGAGTGAGACAGATAGTGACTTATAGTGCTTATGTAACCTGTTGCTTTAAATTCAAAGCCAACTGCTCCAGCTTGTAATTGGATTTGGACAGTTTCGATCTCTTTACGACAAGCTTTGATTTTTTCTGGACTATAGTGTGGTTGAGTAGTGCCACCATGTCTTTATGCACCACACAGGAATATGCCAACATGCACTTCTTGTATGGGGAATGCAGAGGTATTGCTAGTGCTGCGGCTAGACTGTATCGGGAGAGATACCCAAATTCTGATCGTTTTCCAGATCATAGAGTTTTTACAAATGTGCAACGTCTACTCTCCACAGAGGGCCGACTGCAAAATCATGTATATGGTGAAGGAAGAAGTTCCTTATCTTACGATGATGTAATACTTCAAGCATTTGAAGAAGATCCAGGTAGTTCGGTGCGTGCAATATGGCTCCACCATACCATGTACATCGAGTACAAACCCTGCTACCTCGGGATTATCAACCTCGGGTTGCGTTCTGCCAAACGATGGTACAAACACAACGGGAAGATCCGCGATTCTTCGAGAAAATTTTGGGGTCGGATGAATCGACATTTAAAAAAGACGGTTACATGAACCTACACAACTTACACGAGCGGCACGTACAGAATCCGAATTTAATGAGACAAAACAGATCTCAATATCACACTTCATGGAATGACTCTCCGTCTCACTCTTTGGCAAGCTTTGGGTACACTAGAATTATTTTTAGTAGGTGAGAAGAAAGTTTTCGAAACTGGATTTCTTGAAGGAAAAAAGTTTTTTTACGTAATCTAAGAAATAATGTAGCAAGTGTTGTACCATTTTAGAATCCTTATTAAATGCGTCAACTTTTAAAGTTACTTGCCAGACTGGCGTAGTACATTTTTTTTTCAGTACAGTCAGTTAAAGTTCAACGAATTATTAATTTTATATTGTTGTTTTTTTTGGCAAAATGTGTCATTTTCTTCCAAGCTGGAGCAGTTGGCTTAGAACTTAAAGCAGCAGGTTACATAAGTACTACTCGGGATTACATAAGAAAAATAAAATTGAAAAAAGTAAAGATTTGTAGCAGGAGGAGCTAAACAACAATCACAAGGTGTACATTTTCTCGAAAATAAAAGAAATTCCTATAATATGAAAAATAAATGACTTAAATTTTTTTATATTTTTTTGGTAACTGTTACGATTTGGTCTATCACCCGGTTCCGGCTTGACGTTGACTTACGGGACACCCTGTATACTATTATCATAATTTTAATTCACATTTTTCCGTACGAGCACAAATTTTCACCTGCGTAAGCATTTACTGTTTTTTAATGCAGACATTTCTCACCGCGAATCGGACGGATCCGATAAAAAAAACTTTTGCAGGTGAAAATTGTGTGCTCGTAATTAGATCTATGGAAAAACAAAGTTTCAGCAGAATTCTATTATCTTGTGTGACTTACTTATGTTTGGCTATTGTAAATGTTTCTTTTTATGAAAACTTTATGATATCTTACAGTATATCTATGGCTATTATTGATGAGTTTAAACAGGGCCATAATAAAAGAACTAAAATAATGAAATAACTTACAGAAATAATTGCCCCATATTCTAGAGATCTTATAGTACAACATTTAACAAGAATCAGATTTTCAATAATAGTAGACGAAGAAACTGACATAAGTATGAAGGCAATCTTAGTAACAATCCTTAATGATATTCGGCCAGAAATATCCTGAAACGACATTTTTACGGGTGGCGCGAATTCCGTCGTGCGATAAATTATGGATTGTTTAGAAGACTGGTTTGCGTAGTTTGCTTGAGACAAACGGATGATTACGCTGCGTGCTGGTTTTGCACCTGGAGCTTTTATGCACTCGAATGTAATGTTTGAACTAGATGAATTGCGTTCCAAAATTCGTTTTGTCGCTACATAGGATTATCTACCTTCCACGAAATATCGAAAATGCTTTATGGAAAGATATATTGCAAGTACTTCACGGTCGAAAGTGGAGTATTTTTGTTCCGTAAGAGATAACTTTCTCGATAAAAACGCTACTGATTCACATACTCCTTGATTAAATTGCCGTAGAACTACTCTACAAGGGTTACCGCTGCCAGTGCCTGTTTTGCTATATTGAAGGCATTTTTTTTTTTAAATCGTTTATTATACCCTATTTTAAACCTTTAACATTTTTGTTACAACTTCAGCTAATAATCTAAGGTACATCGTTAATTTTTTTTTTTTTTTTTTTGGTTTTACCTTCTTATCTACTTATTTATTCCATTGTCAGATACATTTTATTTCTGTATAGTTATATAAGAAAAATTGGGTGTATAAAAAACTTATATTATTTATTTATTTTGTTTTTTTGTTTTATTAATCTAGAGCGATATTATTTTATCTGTTCTTATGACTTTACAAAAAAAAAAAAAAGAGTAAATGAACTATAAGAGTAAGTCATGCATCTTATTTACTATTGTTATTTTAAATTTTTGTTTTTCTTCATTATTTTCTGTCTTCTTTCTTATTGTAACCACCAGTATTTTGTGTTATTAAATCTTACCTCTTTTTCATCTCTTTTGCTTATTGACTTGTTGAATCTCCACGGCATGTCTTCACTTGTACTATTTATATTTACGGTATATTCTATTTTTTTGTTCACAGCACTGCGATAGTAATGATATATTATTGGTAAAGCATGTATATCTTGCATGATATTCCGGCTGTGGGCATGTAGGCCCTCGGATTAGAGAGTTGTTAATTGTAGCAGCTCTTGCAAAATGGTTTCTTATTTGCTTAATTATGAAGTTGTCTATTCGTATTATGTTAGCCGCATTATATATTCTATTATTCGAGATGTAATCTGTGTAGTCTGAATTTGGATCTCTATACATTCCAAGGCACGCCCGTAAGAAGTCTCTTCATGTAACTGGGGCTGATGTTAAACCATATTGGACATCCATATATTAGTATTGGCCTTATTAATGTTTGATATGAAATCATTTTAACTTTGTTATTTAAATGCTTTGAGAAAAATAATCTGCGTAATAAGTTGAATGCTGCTTTTCCTTTATCTATTTGATTATTAATATGTTGATTGTAATACAAAAACTGGTCCAATAGAACTCTCAGATATTAAACTTCTGTTTTTTGCTGGATCGCCGGTCCATTGGCGTTTTCCTTAATTGTTAATTGTTTCCATTTCTGCTTGATGTTTCTATTTGCTTTGCTAAGGGGAGTCCTGAATAATATTGTTTCGCATTTATTTATATTAATTTTTAATTTCCAATCACAACAGTATTTCTGTATTTTATTGAAGTCGTTTTGCAATATCTGCTCTATTTGTTCTACTTTCTTTTCTGCTCTGTAGATAATGATATCGTCAGCATATGCAATACCAATACTGAGAGACTTAATTTGGTCACTAGTGTAAATATTATATAAGAGTGGCGAGTTTACTGTGCCCTGTTGTAGTCCATTCAAAACTTGAAATATCAGAGTTGATTTTAATCTTCCATTAGTCACTACAAATTTCTTGTTGGTTATCATATCGTAGATTATTCTTATGAGCGGTCCTGGTACTTGCAGTTGCCTAAGTTTGTATATTAATCCGTCTGTCCATACTGTGTCGAACGCTTTTTCGAAATCTATTAAACATGCCCCTGTACAGAGGTTCCTGTTGAGGTTCCATTGTACGTCCGAGGTCAGCTTGTTAATTGCGTGCACTGTTGAATGTTTATATTTAAAACCGAATTGGTTCTCTGGAATGACGTTATTTTTCTCACAGAATTTTGTCAAACTAGAATTAATGATGACTTCAAATACCTTGCTTATATTCGACAAAAGGTTTATAGATCGTGCGGGATTGCTAAGGTCTTTTCCTTTTTTTGGTATGGGATATGTGATGGCTATTTTCCATTGTTTTGGGAAATAGGTATTGTTCAGGGAGTTGTTGAATATAGTACAGTACTGCTTTATCATAATATCGGGGATGTTTTTGAGTACTATATTCGGTATGCCATCCGTTCCAGATGATTTTTTGTTGTTCAGTTTACTGAAGATGTATCTCAAATCTTCGTAATTTATAAAATATTCATCTGTTTGTTCTGTTGTCATTTCGTCGGCTTTTTTACTGTCGTCGAATACTGTAACGGTTTCGTGGTCTCGCATTTCTTCGCGTTCTATTTTGAATTCATTTATATTGTGTATGACCTCCTGTTCCAGTTGAAGGTTTCGATTGTGTGTGTTATTTACATTATATATTGATTCAAAAAATGCACCTATCACGATCAGTTTATCCTGTTCGTCATCAACAATATATGTGTTATTATTGTGCTTCTGAAGTGCGGTTAATTGTATTTCGGCTTTCTGGATCAAGTTTGTCATGCTATCCGGGATTCTTAGTGTCTCAATACTGTTTCTGTGCTTGTTTCTAAAGATCTTATTGATCATGGGAAACATATTTAACTCGTTATTACGAATATTCCTTATTTTATTTGTCCAGTAGTTGTTAATTGATATTTTGTAATTTTCTTTAATTAATTGATTAACATTTCTCAAATGTGCTTTAAGTAGTGTAAGGTGAGTGTTGTTATAGTCTTCAAATCTCCTGTAAATATTTTTTATTCTAGTTAGTAACTTGCTTTTAACTTTTTCCAGTTTTACTATAATCGGATTAAGGTAATATTCTGTTGAATTTGTTGGCTTGATTTTTGGAACTGTTTTATCGACTGCTTTTAAAATTGTTTCATTTAGATGAGTCAAATATGTTTCGATTTCGTCATTGGTCAGATTTCTGTTATTAGGTACTGTATTTTCAGTATTTCGTTCTCTGAGTTCTCTCTCTACTGCTTTTCTGAATTTGTCCCAATTCGTTCTTCTGTAGTTAAGTTTTGGAATTTCTATTTTTGTTAGGAGGTGGAATAAAGTGTCATTTGCTAAGCTGGCTTCAATTTTCACAACGTGTTGATCACTGTCATATGGTAATGTTTGTAAACAGTTTTTGTTCTGTCCATTGAAATGTTTAATATTTATTCGTATATCACTTATGCATACATCTAGGTATGAGTTTCCTCTTGGTAATGGTGGCATATCTGTACCAATTAGATCCATTCCATCGAGCACCTGATTATCTTCCATCCATGTGTTAAGCTGAGTGCCTCTTGTATTGTGCGTATTGTTACCCCAGTTACCGTGTTTAGCATTAATATCTCCCGCGAGAATAAAATAGTTTTTTGGTTTTTTTAGCTCTAAAATATTAAATAATTTTGTTATTTCTTCCTGAAAAGTAGCAGAGTCAGACGTTTTGGGGGCATAGGCTGCTATTAAATATAGCCTTTCCGTATTGCTTATTTGCAGAAATATAATAGAGACTTCAAGGCACTTGAATCCATTAATCTCTCTGTAGTTCACCTCTTTGTATTTGACTGGTTTTTTAATCAGAACCGCCGTTCCACCACCTTGCGTCGCATTCGGTCTGTCTCTTCTGTGTATATCATAGTCTTTGAAATTAACTATGTGTTTTTTACCTAACTTTGTTTCCCCCAGAAGTACTATGTCTGGATTTTCTGACTGTAACAGTTGAAGCAAACTCCCTCTTTTTCTGTTCGTTATAATAGAATTTACATTAACTGTGATTAGGTTTATTGATTTTTGGTATCTGTACTCATTCTCATTTTCCTATCTATCCATGGATGGAGTCTGAATCAATTATATCAAATAATATATTTATTCTGCTTTTTTCTTCTTCAAGAAGATTTTTGAGATTTACCATTTGTTTTTGCATCGCCATTAGTAATTCTTTAATCTCTCTCAACTCATTTTGAGGATTTTTATTTTCTACCTTGCTATCATTTCCGCTTATATCTTCCAATACATTTACGTATGTTACATTTTTTCTTATAATATTTGCATACATTTGTCCTTTATTGGTGTTTTCTTTGTTTATATTTTCTCTTCTGATTAGCATCTTTTTCTTTAATTCTTGATATTTTGGGCATCCCCTGTATGATGCGGGGTGACCATGATTTTTGCACAGTGTACAGAACAGTCTGTCTTTGCCCTCAGTACCTGTTAATACATTACATCCGCCTGGCTCATGCTGTGTGTCACACTTGACACATCTGTATTCCATCTCACAGTTGCTTGCCGTGTGGCCAAATCTTTGACATCTCTTGCATTGTGCTATGATGTTCTTTTTGTTCAGTTTCTCCCACGTTACCATCTGATAGTTTATATGTTTGATTTTATCCACATTGTTTATTGTACTTCCTGCTTCTATTTGAATCAGGAAAATAGGCAGTTTAACCTTTCTTGCCTTACTGGCATTTGTTTCCAGGTTTTTTGCAGAGATAAATTAAATATTTTCGCTATTTAGAGAATTTAACTCCTTAATGATTTCCTCTGGCTCATCGTCCGCATCCAGACCCTTTAGTACCATGGTTGTCGTTTTTTCGCTCTTTGGGCAGTATGTAAAATATTGCGCTTTTACTCTTTTTAGCACTTCTTTAGTTTTGTTGAAGTAAATTTTACTTTCCAGTGTCACAGAGTGTTTCTCCGCTCCTATTCTCTTGATTTTAAAATCATTATTTTCAGCCCAACCTTCAGTAACTTTATTGTATCTTGTACTTTTTGTTGCGTTATTATTATTGGAGGCAACTTTCTTTCCGCTCTACCGTTACCTTATCCATATATACATTATTTTTCTGTTTCTTTCATTTTGTTTTTTCCTTCCATTTGTCTTTTCGCGTTTTCGTTTCTCATTTTATTATTTTCTTCAATTTGGTTAAACGATTTCATTTTCCCTTTCTTCATCATTCAGATTATTATTACATTATTTGGTACCTATTTCCTTCTCCCAAGTAGGGGGATCTATATTCATTACTACGTCTTTTTTTGCTGTATTCTCGACATTCAATGCTGCTTCTTTTTTCACTTTTTTGTATTGTATGTTCCCATTCGCTTTTCTTTCTCCAGTTCTTCGCCTCGCCACTAAGTTGGGCTTAGCTTTCAGCTTTGATCTTCTTACAATTATTCCTAAGTTTTCATTTTGCGTTCCGGCTCCAGTTGGCGGCCACCATACCAGGGGGGACCGCCTTTAAATTTTTGGACCAAATTTTCTTTTCTTTCTTTTTTCGTTCACTATTTTCTTTCTATAATTCTCCTTAATTTCGCCACGACACTTTTTAGATTTTGTTATTTGAATATCCCCTAAAATAAGAGAAGAAAATCAAATAATTAAATATTCTAAAAAATTAAGTTTTTTTTTTGTTTTTTGTTTTTTTTGTTTTTGACGTTTGAATCGACCGACCTTCGCTCAAGGTTCACTTGATTGTGCTATATTGAAGGCATTGTCACATTCTAGTGGCCCACGTAACATTTTTTCTTTCTTTGTCGTTTACCAAGCAAATTTGCCCAATGTGCATGGATTGTTGTTAGCAATTCGGTATAAATCGATGATAGAAATTTGTCATACCAGTGAATTGCTAAATTTGTTGATGGACTTTGACCTTTTAGATTGATTTTCTTCAAGAAAGAATTTTTTTGGGGTATCTCCGGTATATAGCAAAAGCTAAAAAATGTTCTAATTTGTTATTTCATCACACAATCCATTAATTTTTGGTGACAAGTTTCAAGTCTTGGTTTGACTCATCAACAGGTCCCAAATAGCGAAATTGGGTGATTAGAAAAACAAATGAAAAATGAAAAAAGAAGAAAGAAATGAAAAGTTTAAGAAAAATAGAAAAAGCAATTTTTTTATTTATTAAAAAATTTAAAAAATTTTAAAGAAACAGATTCATTCGAAGCGAATCGAACCTGTATACGCCACGCAGTGGGCTGAAAAATGAAGAAGAAAAAGGAAGAAGAAGAAGCGTTTCGTGTCAGCAGAAAACCTTCCACTCATCGGTGCAGCTTGGTTTTCTGCCTGCTGCAGACGCTTGAAAATAGATCAAACCGATCTCTTCTCATATAAACTCAGAATAAATTCTGGGTGTGAATTATATGAGGAAAAAACACTCCTATACAATCCCAGGAGGAAAAATAAATAAAAAGAGATTACTCTTTTGGACTTTTTACCGGGTTAAACTTAATTTTCTTCAAGAAAGAATTTTTTGGGGTATCTCCGGTATATAGCAAAAGCTAAAAAATGTTCTAATTGGTTATTTCATCACACAATCCATTAATTTTTGGTGACAAGTTTCAAGTCTTGGTTTGACTCATCAACAGGTCCCAAATAGCGAAATTGGGTGATTAGAAAAACAAATGAAAAAATGAAAAAAGAAGAAAGAAATGAAAAATTTAAGAAAAATAGAAAAAAACAATTTTTTTATTTATTAAAAAAATTTAAAAAATTTTAAAGAAACAGATTCATTCGAAGCGAATCGAACCTGTATACGCCACGCAGTGGGCTGAAAAATGAAGAAGAAAAAGGAAGAAGAAGAAGCGTTTCGTGTCAGCAGAAAACCTTCCACTCATCGGTGCAGCTTGGTTTTCTGCCTGCTGCAGACGCTTGAAAATAGATCAAACCGATCTCTTCTCATATAAACTCAGAATAAATTCTGGGTGTGAATTATATGAGGAAAAAACACTCCTATACAAGCCCAGGAGGAAAATTAATAAAAAGAGATTACTCTTTTGGACTTTTTACCGGGTTAAACTTAATTTTCTTCAAGAAAGAATTTTTTGGG
>CAWUPM010001314.1:0-57830 GCA_963924295.1 Dioctria rufipes
CTTGATTGACTTAACTCCTGCTTCCCAGAGGCCCCCAAAATGTGGTGCTGAAGGCGGGTTAAAATGCCACCGTATTCCGTCGTGTACTACCTTTGATGCGATTTCTTGATTTGCTTGTTGTATGGCAATCTTAATGTCCTTTTGTAAAACTCTATCAGCTCCAACGAAATTTGTGCCGCAATCGGAGTATATATCCGTACATAGTCCTCGTCGACTAGAAAATCGTCGAAATGCTGCTATAAAGGCTGCTGTGGTGAGATCTGATACAGGCTCTATGTGGATGGCCTTAGTGGCCATGCAGATGAAAATACAAATATAGCCCTTATAGAACCGATTTCCTCTATGCTTGGACATTTTTAAGCTAATGGGACCAGCATAATCCACCCCAGTTTGTTGAAACGGTCTTGATATGTTAACTCTTGAGGCAGGTAGATTCCCCATGATTTGATTCCTATTTGTGGCGGAATGTTTGAAGCAAATTATGCATTTGTGTAAGACAGCTTTGACTGTTTTTCGTCCTTGTGGAACCCAGAATTCATTTCGCATTGTTGATAGAACCAATTGTAGACCTCCATGCAAAGTTTTCATATGAAAATGGTTGATTACTAATGATGTTAGATTATGTTCTCTCGGTAATATTATTGGGTGTTTTTGATTGAAGGATATATTGGCATTTTGTAGACGACCGCCGACACGTAATAATCCATGATTATCCAGAAATGGGTTAAGGGAGAGAATTTTACTTTTGGGCGATAATAAACGCTTTTCTTGTAATTGCTTAATTTCGCTTTTAAATATATCCTTTTGAGCTAGTTTGATTAGCAATTGTTTTGCTTGAACCATCTCAACAGGTTGGAGGAGTGAATTGTTGTAATGAGTTTTGGGAATTATTTTGCGGCAGTAGTTGATAAACCTGAGACAGTAAGCAGTGACTCGTTGCAGTTTAGCAAACGTTGAGAATTTATTAAAAAGTTCATGAGTGTTTGACTGAGTAGTGGATAAACAGTTTACTCGCTTTTGTTCAGATTCTATGTTGCTTTCCGTAATAGGTAGTAATTGAGGCCATTTTTCTTTAGGATCCATCAACCACTGAGGTCCATGCCACCACAATTGGTGGGAATTTAATGAAGCAGGTTCAATTCCTCTGGAGTTGCAGTCGGCAGGATTCTCATTAGATCGCACGTGATGCCATGACTGTATATCAGTTAAATTTTGGATTTCTGCAATCCTATTTGCAACAAAAGTTTTATACTTGTTCGGATGATTGCGAATCCACGATAGAACAATAGAGGAATCTGTCCAAGCGAATGTGGGGATCTTTGTAAGATTTAGATCAGTTTTAATTCGATCAATGAGTCGAACTAAAAGTACTGCGCCACATAACTCGAGGCGAGGAAGCGTAATAGGTTTGACAGGTGCTATTTTGGATTTTGCAATAAGTAAATTAACATGCACATTTCCTTCTTGATCTATAGCCCTGATATATACTGCCGCCGAATACGCGTGATTGGAAGCGTCGGAAAATCCGTGTATCTGGCACATTGATAAATCACTAGTGGTGAATATCCACCGTGGTATATGGATTGAGCTAATGTGAGATAGCTTTTCTTTAAATTGTCGCCAGTGCATGTCGATATGTGAAGGTATCGGCTCGTCCCATGAGCATCCCGAAAGCCATAAGGTTTGCATCAGAATTTTGGCTGTAACTATGATCGGAGATATCCAACCTAGTGGGTCAAAAAGTGTAGCAATTTCTGACAACACAGAACGCTTTGTAGAGCTGCGATCTGCGAATTGTTTATATTGCAAAGTGAAATGGTCAGTTCCTGGGTGCCAATGTATTCCCAGGGTTTTTACAGATTCATCACTTGCTAACCGTAATGGAAGTTGTACTTCCCTATGTTCTTCCGGAATGCTTGATAGGAGATCCGATGAATTACTTACCCATTTCCTTAGGTTAAAGCCTGCTGACGACAGAATGTTAATCATCTGCGCTTGTATTTCCAAGGCTTTATTGATGGAATCTGCTCCAGTGAGCAGATCATCAACATAAAAATCACGCGGTATAATTTTGGCAGCTATAGGATATTTTGCGGCTTCATCAATTGCTAATTGGTGAAGGGTCTTTATGGCTAAATATGGAGCTGGCGTTGTGCCAAATGTGACCGTGGTTAACTTATAGTCTCTGATGCTTTCGCTGGGACTATTTCTCCAGACTATTCGTTGAAAATTTTGATCTGGGGGTTGAATGTTAATCATACGGTACATTTTCTCTATGTCGGCTGACATAGCGTATTTATATTTTCGCCATCGAAGTAATGTTGAGAAAAGCTCAGATTGCAGTACTGGACCCGTATGCAGCTGTTCGTTTAAACTTTTCCCATTAGTGGATTTAGCCGAGGCATCAAAGACGACTCGAACCTTGGTCGTAGTGCTATCCTTGATGACGGCGTGGTGAGGAAGATAATAACATTTATCACGACTGGCTTCTTTATCAGCCAATATCATGTGCCCTAATGATTTATATTCGTTAATGCAAGCCTTGTATTCCTGACTAAGCTCAGGATTTTGTTGCAATTTGTGCTCTAGACAATAAAATCTTCGTAGAGCCATGCCACGAGAGTCACCCAAGCTGGGAGCCTCATTAATAAAAGGCAAGCGAACTTCGTAACGGCCGGTTGCATTTCGAAGATGAGTTTTTTGATAAAACTCTTCGCAATCGCGGTCTGCCTTAGACAGTTGTCTTCCTGGAGTAACTTCTTCGGTTTCCCAGAACCGCCGCAGAAGTTTATCGAGGGAAGACTCTTCCTCGTACTGAGCATTTACTGTTAAGGTGGACGCAGTGGATATTGTGTGAGTGTTTTTTAAATTGCCGAAAAGGATCCAGCCTAGGGTGCTGTTTTGTGCTATAGGTGTACCTGGAGGGCCTTTTCGCAACCCTTCTAAAAGGATTTCTCCATAAACATCTGCTCCTAAAAGCAGGTCGACTTTTCCTGGCTTGAAAAAGAGTGGATCTGCTAGTTGCAGGCCATGTACGTGGCTCCATTCCTTGCTTGGAATGGTGGACGGAGGCAGTATGTCCGTGATGGTGTTCACGATAAGGGCATTTATCGTGGTTATCTTATTCGAAGTTGAATAAGAGTGAATGTTTACTGATGCTTGTTTGCTAACACTCATAGTTTCTGACTTTCCTAAGCCAGAAATTTGCATCGATGTGTTCATAGTGGCCAATTGCAGCTTGCGTGCAGCAGCCTTTGTTATGAACGTGACTTGAGAGCCTGAGTCAATTAAAGCTCGTAAAGTGAACATGGTGCCCTTTTTTGATGGAACTTTAAGCAATGCTGTGGCAAGCAAGGCTTGTGTAGTTCGCATTGTTTGATTCGCGTGAAGCGTTTGAATTGATCCCTTGGATGTGGAAGGCGAATTACAAGGTTGTACTTGTAGTTGTGGGTTGTCTGATTGCTTAGGTGAACCCTGTGGATTTGTGATATTCCTATGTAGTAAGGAATGATGTTTCCTTCCACATCGCTGGCACGTAAACTTGCTAGCGCAATATTTTGTATTGTGGCTTTTTGAAAGGCAGTTAATGCACAATCGATTTGACGTGACAATTTTGAATTTTGAATCAACGTCCAATTTGATAAATTTGGGGCATTTGAATAATCGATGCTGCTCTTTACACATTATGCATCTGTCACCAGATGATGTAAAGTGAGTTGATGCTCTTGGTATTTGAGCTGATTTATTGGTTGAATTTGGTTTTGCGTCTGAGATTGCTTCGAGAGTTCTAAATCTTGTTTCTAGAAACGTCTTCAAAGATTCAAGGGTAGGCAGTCCATCTGCACTGTTTACCTCTTGTTCCCATAAGCGATGAGTTTCTGCTGGCAAGCACTGCACTAGCATATAAATCAAGATTGTATCCCAGTGCTTAGTGGGGACTTCTAATGCTTCGAGTTCGTATATACATTCGGAAGATTTGTCCAGCACTGTTTTTATAGCTCTGGCTGACTCTTGTGTTGCTTTAGGTAAATTGAATAGAATTTTT
Organism: Dioctria rufipes; assembly: GCA_963924295.1. Classification (NCBI taxonomy): domain Eukaryota; kingdom Metazoa; phylum Arthropoda; class Insecta; order Diptera; family Asilidae; genus Dioctria; species Dioctria rufipes. Next base: position 4,046 of record CAWUPM010001314.1, read on the forward strand.
AGCTGAGCATTAATTAACACTCGCTTGTTGTCGTACCTGTTAAGCAATATCTTCCATGCGCTGTCATAACTCGAGTTAGTCATAGGAAGTTGACGCAATAAGTGTTCTGCTTCTCCAGAAACACTTGATTTCAAGTAATGAAGTTTCTGCACTGGTGATAGTGCAGAATTTGTATGAACCAAGGAATGAAATAGATCGTGAAATGACCTCCATGATTCATATGACCCTGAGAACTTTGGGATTGTGATGCTAGGTAACCTCAGATACGAAGAAGATTCATTCTCCGTGTTTGGTTTTGAATCTACTTTTGTTTCGAATGCATTTAGTGCATCTCTGAGAATACCTCGAAACGTGTAGTATTGATCTTCCACGCTTGAAAACTGATCTTTTACAAAATAATCGTATTTTTGCAATTCGCTATCTTCTAAAGCCTGAGTAGCTTGGAGAATCGTATAATGCGTATTTTTATAGTCGGACCAAATTTCGTTTAGGGCGATTAACCGCTCAGAAATAAGTCCTCTTGTTCGTTTTTCTACATCAGTATTTTTGTAGTTATTGAACGATTTTTGGAATATTTGAGCTGAGGTGGCTTGATTAGCGAGAAGTTTTTGCAGTGTAGCCATGTTTGAAAATTTAAGAATATATACCACTAGACTTTAAATCCGGCTCGAAGGACCATAAAATGTACTGCTCGTAGTCAGAGCGTACATACAAAATTGTAAGATGTGATGAAATTTATGCCACTGGTATAAAGTTAGTGGTTGTATTCGTTTATCTACAAATTCTACACTTCAATGTTAAACTAGAACTTTAATACGCAATAAATCTTAGATACAAATAGCTTAATTTATCAATATTCAATAAGTGAGAAATATAAAATATATAATAAATATAGTAATTTTGTTGCAAATAACTTGTACTCACCTGATCTATGTTTGGCAGTTGATTAACTTGATTTTAATAATTTTTACTGAGGTTGGGATTGGGATATTCTTTATTCTGGTCGATACCCAGAATAAAGTGAGGTGAATAATTCTTACTGCAGTCGAAACCCACAGAGAATCTTTATTGCAGTCGTTCCCCACAATAAAGTGTTGGTTAGTAATTTTCTTGTTACAGTCGTTACCCGTAACAAGAATCTTTATTGTAGTCGTTACCCACAATAAAGTCTTTATTGTAGTCGTTACCCACAATAAAGTGTTTTATTAGTAATTTTCTTGTTACAGTCGTTACCCGTAACAAGAATCTTTATTGTAGTCGTTACCCACAATAAAGTGTTTAGTGTTAGTAAATTTCTTATTACAGTCGTTACCCGTAATAAGAATCTTTATTGTAGTCGTTACCCACAATAAAGTGTTTAGTGTTAGTAAATTTCTTATTACAGTCGTTACCCGTAATAAGAATCCTTATTGTAGTCGCTACCCACAATAAAGTCTTTATTGTAGTCGTTACCCACAATAAAGTGTTTTATTAGTAATTTTCTTGATACAGTCGTTACCCGTAACAAGAATCTTTATTGTAGTCGTTACCCACAATAAAGTGTTTTATTAGTAATTTTCTTGATACAGTCGTTACCCGTAACAAGAATCTTTATTGTAGTCGTTACCCACAATAAAGTGTTTTATTAGTAAAATTTCTTAGTACAGTCGTTACCCGTAATAAGAATCTTTGCTTTAGTCGCTATTTAAATAAATCTCCTAATCTAGTCGCAACCCAGAATAAGAAAAATTTATTTCAATCGTCAACCAAACAAAGTGTTAAAACTGTTAATAAAAATTCACAACACTAGGAAATACCACTAAAAAATTATCAAGTTACTCACTGCACTGCCAAACTGAAAAAGAGAGCGAGTCAAGTTAAATTGCTGTTTATATAGCCATGGTTTGCACACGGCACCAAAGAACGGTAGTCAAAGGCGCATGGCAACAATAATTGGCATAGTAACAATAACCTAGCATAGCAACAATAACTCGGCATAGCAACTGCAACTCATCATGTGTTTATGCAGTGTTACCATATTAGTCATTGCTGGTATCAAGCTGTTTTTGCTAAATATATTTAAAGTAATTTAAATGTTAATTTCAATTAATATGGTATAAAATGATTTTCGCTTTGTTAAATATACTTACTTGCAACGAAAACAAATTAATTTGTCCAGTATATCAAATAAGATTGCGAATCATATTTACTCCTCGAACTTGATTCAGAGAAATAGGGAAATTTGATTGATCCATGGAATTGTGTTAGATTCGATGTCTCTAGTGCAATGTAGATGGCACTATTTCGTTCCACTTCGTACCGTCCTTCCATTTTGTCTTGAAGAGTGTTTCATTTCTCTAAGTTGTCAACATTGTGTGATATAATTATATTGACGTGACAGCTGACATGGAAAATTTTATCTGCCGGCTTTATTTCATTGGAAACCTTTAAACTCAATTAGGTAATTAGTTTATATTTTTATTGAATGAAATGATTCTTTGTGGTTTATTTGTTTTCGTTTCAGGTGTGATGTAGTTTCCTGAACAATTTATGTCCTAAGTAGATCACTTCTTTTCTTAGGAAATTACATTTTTCTATTTTCAGTTTTAGATTGTTCAATTTCAATCTTTCTAATACCTGTCGGAGCTTGTTGTTGTGGTCTAAAAGATTTCTTCCGTATATGACAATGTCGTCTAGGTACACGAAACACTTGAAACCTTGGAGCCCAGTTAAGACATGGTTCATCAAGCGTTGAAATGTTGCTGGCGCCCTTTTAATTCCAAACGGCATTCGTTTGAATTCAAAATGTCCATGTGGAGTACTAAAGGCTGTTTTAGATTGATCCTTTTCCTCTACTAAGACTTGATGATATCCACTAGCCAGATCTAAGGTAGTAAAATATCGGGAGTGCCCCAGTTGGTCGAATATATCTTCGATCCTAGGAAGTGGGAATGCATCTCCTATTGTAATAGAATTCAACTTCCGGAAATCGACAACAACACGCCATTGCTTTTCCCCATTTACTCCTTCTTTCTTGGGAACAACAAGGAGGGGTGAATTCCATGGACTAGTGCTCGGAGTTACAATGTCATTTCTTAACATTTCCTCCACCTGGTCTCGTATTATGTTTTTTTGTACCTCTGGTAGTCTGTACATCTTCTGATTAATAGGCGAATGATCTTGTAGAATAGGGATTTCATGTTTAATAGAATTAGTACAGGTTAATTTATCTCCTGGTAATAAGAATATATCGTGGTACTCATGGCATTTATCAAGCACCGCTTTTCTTTCTTCCTTGTTCAGGGTATCATCCCATAAAATTTTCACCTCCAAAATTTTAATTCGCTCCTTCGCCGTGTGTTCATTCGTATTGCTTATGCAGAACGCACCAGCTTTAATTCTCGCATTAACTTTATTTTGTTCACTTGCTTTTATGCGCTTATTACCTTCTTGTTGTGGCGGCGTTGCAAGCTTACGCGTTATAGTTTTCGCGCTAAAATCTTTTAAAGCAATAATGTCGTAATCTAAGATTGGTTTTATTTCCATATCTATAACATCTAAACTTTGTTCACTTTCATTAACATTAAGTAGAGCAACTGTTATTTCCTTATCTACAGACTTTGTCAGACAGTTTCCTATAAAGATACCTGGTTGCAATTCTTTTGAGAAGCACACAAATTCACCATCAATTTTAGTGGGGATTTTTACCAGTTTTTCTGAACGTGCAGGTATGTGGATTGCTTTCTTAGTCTCAAACCTTACGAGTCGCTTTCGACTGACTTGTATGTTTTCGCTCGGTTTGGAAAAACATCCCTTAGTTACCTGATTCAGTAACTTCATCTCTTTTATTGGCGCTGTATTTTGTGTAAGCGATTTTTTGCCAGGTTCTTCTTCCTGACTTATGATCGGTCTAACACAGTCAGAACCCCTATGGAAACTACTATTTCGCTTCAATTTCTCTAAGCGAGCGTGAGAACTGAGTGGTATTGAGAATGGCATCCTGTTCGTGTCTGTTATTGGAAATTCTAGTGTTCCTTTGGGGCACTTAACATTGCAAGTCTTTGACAGGAAGTTATAGCCCAGTATCCCATCATATGGAACGTTATCCTCATCGCTGTCTTTGACCACATGGAATTCGCATGTCTGTGGATTCTTTAGTAAGAATTTTCCCTCACATGTTCCTGTCGTCTCGCCTTCCCCGAAGGCACCATTGAGGCTTGTTTTATTCCTTTCGTTGATAGGAGTGTTCGATCGCAACGTAGATTTTTTTAAAAGGCTAACGTCAGCGCCTGTGTCGACTAAGAGTTCGACCGTGGATCTAGCTGCTATATCCAACGGCAATTTTACTGAACACTTAGGATTTTGGGCGGGCTGACACCATTTTTCTTCAACGTCTTTTAGGCTTCCGCGGTGTCGACGCAAGCCTATTTTTAGTTTACCGACTGGTTATTTGTTTGTTTCCGTATTTTACTCTCCCACTCTTGTTTCGCTCGGCAATTATTTAACGTGTGCCCTTTTCTCTGACAAAACTCACATCTATCTGGAGTGTTTGCCGTAGTTACTACCTGTGAATTCGCTCTTTCACTGAATTGCATCGAATTTACTTGAGGTCTTTGGTTAAAGGGTTTTCTTCTGCAATTCTGCACGACGTGTCCATAGTTTTGGCAATTTGTGCAAAACCCTGACTTTTTTCTTTCAAAGCATTCCGCGAATGTGTGATTGGTTCTATTACAGAAGCTGCACCTTACATTCGGATATCGTCTGTTATTCTCAAACCGGCTGGGAGCTGGGTTTCCCTGCCTCCCTTGATATTGATTTCTTGGTTGTGGTTCAATGAAAGAACTCGGCATTTTGTGGGATGGGTTAGGGAACATTGAATAGCCGCTTGCAGCTATTGGATTCATTAAACCCATGCCTAAGGGATTATGAACTATTGACATTGCCTGTCTTTCAGCTTCCTCTAATTTTTGAGCCTTTTCAAGTACAGTGGTCAACTCATTACTTGTGTCTTGTAACAGAAACATTTTATGGGTGGGATTTATTATCCCTGTTTTGAATACATAAATCGCAGTCTCTTTTAACTCAGTTTGTACTGCTGTAGCAGCTTCACCATTATATCGTTGAGAAATTTGGGATAGACAGCTTTTGTATAACGCATGGACTTTATTTGCGAAATCTGTCAATGTTTCGCCAGGCATCTGATATAGTACTCGAAGTTCATTTACCAAGGCTACATAGCTTTTTGTGTTTACCAGTTTGCTATGAATCTTGGTTTCTAACTCACTGAAATTCTCGAACTGTGTTCCCTCTAAGGAAGTAGCTGCTCTACCCCTAAAACGTGTTGGCAGTAGAGTTAAAAAGATAGGAATTTCTTCGGCAGTTAAGCAATTCATTACATATTTGCAACAATTGGTGAACACCGTTACCTCTGGTGCGAGGCTTGGGCCTATTTCCCCAGTTAAAATAGGTATACTATTGAAGATTAACTGGTTCACTTTTGAAATATCAACATTTGCCATGTTTGCGTCTTGTGGTATTGCCTCCGGTTGTTCCCGTAATTCTTCAGAACTGTAATGGTCACCCTGTTTTTCACCGTCTTTTCCTAATTCTGATAGGGACGATAAGGATTTAGTTCGTCTCTGATACACTCGACCTGATCTCAATGGCATAGGAATTTCAGTATGATTTTGAGAGATTCCACTGGCACCTTTTTCGGTCGGTATTGTGTCTGTATCCTCTGAACTATCTGAACTATGGTTTGGACTGGTGTTGTCAAAAGAGAAGGAGTTTATCTTTTTCCAATATCGCTTTTGAGCTGAGCTTGAGATGAAAAACGGGAATTCTCGTTTCGGCTTGACATCAAGGGGAGTCGAACTAGCTTCCGGTTCATTTGATGTATTGTTTAACATTCCACATTAAGAGTTAAGTTTACTATTGTATATTAGCGTATTTAAGTATATTTTTTTTTTTGTTTTTTTTTTTTTTTATTATTCTTCACTGGTGTTATCAAACCGTCCTACAATTCTACGTGCTTTAATTTACACGTTTATTGTGATAACAGTACTTTACTACTTTTAATCTTGGAGAGAAAACTGGAGTTAATATAAATTTTATATTGGAAGTTGGGATAGTTAATATTTAAATGTGTAGTAGTTTGGCCTTTTCGTCTGGGCTGTATGTATCACTGTCCCATGTATGTGGTACTTAATTCAGGGGGTTAAAGGTAACGGGGGGAAATATATTCAACCACAAAGCTGAACAACACTCGTAATTCTGCAAAAATTTAGGAATATTAAGATTAAAGGCCAAAAGTTAATAGTTTTCACTTTATTTTCTAATTAGATAGAATATACACATATTTAAGAGTGAGATGAAATCACCAAAAATTTCCTATTGGCTGGATAAAAGTTTTTTTTTTTTTTTCGGCTCTTATGCGGTATATCGTATAACCAGGTAAAGTAAATCGTGTGTACATCAGATTGCTAGGCAAGAAAGACTGCCATTCTTGAGCATTTTCAGCGACCATGTCACCGCGCATTCTTTGTTTTTCTTTATTTTTTATTTTATAAACCAGGTCACCGCTGTGATTAGCCGGTAGTCACCTGCATATTTCGTAATGACGCGTTTTCACAGCAAACCCAATAATTCTGAGTTTGTTATGAAATGCGATACACTGCAAGTTTTAACAGTGCCACCGTTTAAGCAAGACCTGATTGCATTTATTGTGTAAGGTCTTGCTTTTCGCCACACAACAAGGACCTAGTCAAAAAGCGATGTCAACCAATTCTTGTTTCACATAGATTAATTGATTATTTATATTCAAAACAAGAATTGATTGATCTCTATTCACAACATTCCTCCCCCTTTCTGAAGTCGGAATCGAGGAATTAGCGAGATGACGTGGAAGTATGAAGCCGCTATTACTGAAGGCAGTTGTTTGTTTACTTATTACAAATTTGATTTTTGTTTTTTTTTTTGTTTACAATTTTTCAGAAATGAACGAAAGACTTAAAGCTAAGTACATAAGTTTGATAACAAGGGGATTACTTTAGTTGGAACCCTATATGTATGTATATACTTCAAATTAAGGAATAAGTAACATTATAGTTATTACGTAACACAATTAAAATCCTAATAATATTTTCATAATAAAATAAATGGCTTTGTTTTTGGGTTTTTTTTTTCACATTTTCCCTTTAAGTACAAAACATGCATATTTCCTGTTGCTAAGAAAAACAGTATAGCTCTAAGATAATATGTATATATATATATATGTTATTTTTTTTTTTTTTTTTTTTTTTATAGAAAAAACAGACATGTATAGGTACACATTTTTTCATTATTTGTATTTTTTATTCTTTTTCTTTTTAACAACTATATAAATAAAATAAACATAAACATACTATGTAGTTATATATTAACTAAAATATATAATTAATTATTTTTCCCCATTTTTTTTTTATTCAGAGCACAGAAAACGTTTTGTTTTGTTTTGTTTTTCACTTTTGTGGTAATATCGTGGTGACTAACACAGTATATATACATATATAAAAAAAAATATAAGAAAATATACCTTTCTTTGTTGTTTCAGTTTTTTGTAATATATGTACATACTTCAATCTATTTTTAGTTTTTGTAGGAAGCGTGATAAGTAATGTATCTAGAGAAACGTGTTATTGCTAAAGTTTATAAACATATATATATATATATATATACTCATCAATGTAGTTATCCCCTTTTTTTTATAATTTCTTTGGATGCAGTTATTAAACCTCATATACGATTGGCTTTATTTGGTTTGTATTCACAGAACATTTGGGCGATTTTTCGGTAGGAAGATCTATGGGTGTTGGGATTGGTTCTATCTTTGTGGGTACATCTGCCGTTTTTATTTCATGCAATTTAGTTGATCTTATTGTTTCGTTCGGGGCTTTACCTTTACCTTGAGAAGTAGGGTGCATAATTAGGTACTTTATCGTTTGTGACAGAGAGAATAAGAACTAGACCCAAAGTATATACATAGCATAACAAAGACGTAGTGGTTAGAATAACAGAAGTACTCTGTACGAGATGGATTCCACATAACGTTCACTTCGTGTAATAATTGAATGGCACGTATGTGCATATATGTATATATATATATATTTTTTTATATTTTAAATGGTTTTATGGAGACCTTTCTTCACGGTTTCAGTTTTAGCAGAACACTTTTTTTTTCTTTAAGTTACGCAATATTTTCTTATGTAATTTATACAACTATCTATTTTTACTACTGTGCGTGAATCATAAGGCAACAAAAAAAATACATACATATTAGGTATATGCGAAATAACACGAAGAAAAAAAAGAAACACTGTAATTTAACGCTCATCAAAACAAAACCAAACAAAAGCACATAAAAAATTTTAAACATAATTTTTTGTAATGCGACTACAAAAGTAAATTTCTCTAAATTTTCTCCCCAGTTCTTTTTATAATTAAAATTTAATGTTTTTCCACTTTTTTTGTTTTCTGGAAACTTACTAAAATATATAATTCACTAGGCTAAATTTTAACAGATTAAATATTATTCCCATTTCTGTGTTATTAGTCGTTTGCAATAAAATTTGTTTGTAATAAAATTTTTCTTCCAAACCTCCTGCTTGAATCCAGTTGTACATAGAATCTAGTATCCACTTACTTTTTTTTTTCTTGATGTTTTTTCTGTTAAAAACTCTTTCTGCTTTCACTTTACCCTATCTAGTCGATGTACGGGAAGAATAATATCTGGAACGTGAATTTGTTGTTGTTTTTTCTTTGTTTCTCTCTAGTCTCCACTGGATTCCTCGTTGAAGATCAGTCTCTAGGCAAATTGAATAGCACCCCAAAGTCAGACTCAACTCCGGGTTTAAGGATTAGGGTTTCTTGTCCACACTATTCAATCCTACCGGCTGCGCCAAATAATGTTGAGATCTCCAGTACAGATTCCAATGCTATTGGGCTGAGTTAAGCAGGTCACAAAAACACATAACTTTATCTTTTTAATTTTATTCGCACATATATATTATGTATTTATCTCTTTAAAACAAGTCACAAGAACACATCACTTAATCTTTTTTACTTCTACTCATATATATATATCATTTATAACTTTATAGATTTAATATGTTGTGTATAAAGAAACCGTAACTGAATACTTGTCTTCGAATCCAAGAAAGACTGCCATTCTTGAGCATTTTCAGCGACCATGTCACCGCGCATTCTTTGTTTTTCTTTATTTTTTATTTTATAAACCAGGTCACCGCTGTGATTAGCCGGTAGTCACCTGCATATTTCGTAATGACGCGTTTTCACAACAAACCCAATAATTCTGAGTTTGTTATGAAATGCGATACACTGCAAGTTTTAACAGTGCCACCGTTTAAGCAAGACCTGATTGCATTTATTGTGTAAGGTCTTGCTTTTCGCCACACAACAATGACCTAGTCAAAAAGCGATGTCAACCAATTCTTGTTTCACATAGATTAATTGATTATTTATATTCAAAACAAGAATTGATTGATCTCTATTCACAACAACTTTCCGGACAGTTGAATTTATTTCATTCAAATACAGTTCTCTGAAGCAAAAGCCCTGAAATCGGCAGGTACCATGGAACTGAGATTGAGAAGGAAAGATGTCAGGAAACTATTCAACAGAGCTAAGCTCTCTGGCATCTGAAGGTAATATAAGAAGGCTCTAACGGAATACAATACCGAATTCAGGAAATCCAGAAGAAGAACTTGGCGGACCCGCAGCTATCAGGCTCCATAAGGTACTTTCGAAAGATCACACAAATTGTTTAGGCTCACTGAAAAATGAAGATGGGAACTACACCGAGAATTTAGAGGATAGAGTCATGGTCTTATTAAAAACCAACCTTCCCGACTCTCTTTCTCCCGATCAAGCAATATTTGGTCCATACCCATTTGAGACGGACAAGTTCATGGTCGAAAATATGATCAAGAGCCTTGTGGGCAGAATCTTCACTCCTAACAAGGTTGGATGGGCCATTGGCACATTTTAGCCCTTTAAATCTGCTGGACGGGACGGCATATACCCCGCCTTACTACAGCAAGGTGTTGAAGAAATACTCCTTCCACTACACAAATTTTGTGGACCAAGTTACGCTCTAGGGTTCGTTCCCCTATATTGGAGAGTCGTCAGGGTGGTATTTATACCCAAAGCAGAAAGAAGGGCTAGTTATCTTGGCAAATCGTTTCGGCCTATCAGTCTCACCTCATTCTTACTTAAATCCATGGAAAACATTCTAGACTTACATATTTTTAGGATATGTCTTGACTTTACGAAGTGTTCAAAACTATCCTTCTATTGTACCGATTGTATTGTCGATACCGGCAATGTAGAAAATATTGTTGATAAATTTTGCATACGAAAGATCGTATACTGACAAACAGCGTGGCTGTGTGTACTTCTATACCTTCATTATAGAATTGTTTTGATTTAAAGATTGTTCCTAATTTTATCTCACGTAGTAGCTTTACCAAATGGTAAAAGGATTCTATAATTGTTCGTAAGGTTTTCATGCTTTTGGGAATCTAATTGATATATTATTAAATAGTGAGGCCAACAGCGGTAAGAAAATACCTCGCCAGTAATTCGTTTCTGTCCACCTTATTGAACAAAGCTTCTTAAGATTCGACTTTTTCAGCTCAAATTCTCTATATATGCCTTGAAGACAAGCTGATTCTTCGGGGTGCAAAATAATTTAAACTCTTTCCAATAGTAGCAAACTCATTTCTGGAGGAAAAAACAAAAGGATTAGATAGCCACGCTTAAAATTATAATTTATTTTATCTTTTGCATATCCATGCATGACATAAGCCAGTCAAGGCTCAATGGTGTATCCAAGACATAAACCAGTCAAGACTCAATGGTGCATACAAGACATAAACCTGTCAAGACTCAATGGTGCATCCAAGACATAAACTAATACAGTAAAGACACAAACCCACATTTAGTATGGACTCGAACAACCTACCGACGGTGGCGCAATCCTGGAAGCTAAAACAAAGATCTGGTACCCGCATAGCGTCACCACTGGCTCTGCTCTAGAATACGCTCAAAGAGCCTGCGAGGAAATATCAAAAGAAAAAATCCAGAGGAGACTTTACAGTTTCCCTAAGCCAGTCTTCTTGTTTCGGATGATAAGCCTTTTGAAAACTCGCGACGTTAGTACCGACCCATGAAATAAAATAAAATTTGTATGTGAAAAATAATAGTAATTGAAATTCTCTACCTATTTTCACTGGATTTACTCCATTTCAACTCAAACTTCCCAGCAAGTTTTTGTTTGCTTGTTTTAGCCGTTTTTGGCTTCGAAACAGTAGGAGTTCTTAATTTACACATTTTCTCAGATTGTTGAACTAGTGTGCTCCTGGATCCTTTCTTATGTAAGTTTCCATCAATTGTGAGTTCACCCCCACCCTGAAGCAATCTCATAGGTAAATGCGCAATGTTGTTTTCAACCCCGTCATTGCTGAGAACGCTATCAACATCCGTATTAACATCTGGTCGTTCATGTGCAAAATCATCATCATGCTCCAATATATCGTATATATCATGTAATGTTAACCTATAACATGTAAAACTACTTACAAAATTCTCAATTTCAAACAACATCTAATTTTCTACTACATCAATTCCCAGTGGCAGATAATACTGTCACTCCGGAAAAACAGGAAAAAATGTGTCGAAAAATAGAGAAAATTTAAACAGAAGTTAATAACATTCTAACTATAAACCTTTTCTGTATTAACAATTAACCAGCTTATCGTTTTAGTTAAAAAAATAATGTAACTTACCTCGGTTGACTCATTTTTGTATCCGGGAGCAACTACTGATTTCTCTGACCTAAAAACATCTATACTCAAAGAAAAAGTAAATAAAAAGATTAGTCTTTTGGACTTGTTACAGCGTTAAACTTAATTCTGTTTTGTTTCTTTTTATTTATTTTTCCTCCTGGACTTGTATAGGAGTGTTTTTTCCTCATATGATTCACACTCAGAATTTATTCTGATTTTATATGAGAAGAGATCAGTTTTATCTATTTTCAAGCGTCTGCAGCAGGCGGAAAACCAAGCTGCACCGTTGAGTGTAAGTTTTCTGCTGACACGAAACGCTTCTTCTTCGTTTTCTTCTTTATTTTTCAGCCCACTGCGTGGCGTATGCAGATTCGATTCGCTTCGAATGAATCTTTTTTTTTAAAAATTATTTTTAAATTTTCTTAATAAATAAAAAATTGTTTTTTTCTATTTTTCTCAAACTTTTCATTTCTTCCTTCTTTTTTTTCATTTTTTTCATTTGTTTTTCAAATCACCCAATTTCGCTATTTGGGACCTGTTGATGAGTCAAACCAAGACTTGAAACTTGTCACCAAAAATTAATGGGTTGTGTGATGAAATAACAAATTATAACATTTTTTAGCTTTTGCTATATACCGGATAATCCCAAAAAATTCTTTCTTGAACAAAATCAAAGAAAAAGATTTCAGGAAAAGTAAAAACAACTACCGTTTCCAAGAATTGTACATTATGCATCACATAAAGACACAAATTTACTGGTTATGATCTTAGCAGGAAATATTGCCATTGAGCGTTAATGGGTTATTGGAAATGAAATAACACAATGATATATCATCACAAATATCTGACTCAGCGGAACTATAGGTCACTGAATGGCGGGGGACTTATTTGGAGTCTGTGACGCACAATGTTGCCTTGGTGACCGATATATACCTATATGGGAAACCTATATATGAGTGATGACAAAATAGTTGAATACATTGGCATAATGGTTGTACTGGAAGCGCTTTGGAAACCCTAACGTGGACATTGTTGTAACTATTCAAGAGCTTGGCATAAACGGACGTTATGTGCAAACTTACGCGATCCTCTGCGAGATTGCAAATGCGCTATTTGATTAAGTGGGCACTGTTGTATTCACTGACTTATAACAATGGGCTGAGCGATTCGCATTTCTGTATATTACCGTTAAAGCACCCTTTAAAACGTTTACTACATAAAAATATGTAAAACTCAACCAATCAGATGAAATTTTACACCCATAAATCGAATTAAATTTAAAAAAATTATTTTCTTGTCTCCAAGTGATATTTTAATCGCTTATAAACACTGTTATAACAAATTAAACTAAATCCGACTTTAATTTTCAAAAGTTATTTTTAACTGAATCCTGCGTATACACTATCTTTACCTTTATCTTTAATATTAAAATACTACTAATTTCCGTGCACACAAACTAAACCGTTCACTCATTCTATTTATTTTTTAATGTACATGTTCAAAAAAAAAAAAAAAAAAAAAAAATATATATATATATATATGAACTCGTTGAACTAAAAGTAGAAGAAATTTCTCACATACCCCAAAATATCGTTTTACAAATAAAAAACAAAGAAACATTATCTATTTGGTAATAATTTAAAACACCGCCATTTTTATTAAATGTAGATTTTGAAATTGTTGTAGTTATTGTATTTGTTGCAGAGTCTGTTGCTTTGTGTGTTGTTATTTGTTGAATTTTTTCACGGTTTCATAGTGTTCACGGTTAAAACCCGGTGCTTCTTCAACTTTCTCTGTAGTATGGAAATGTAGCTGCTTAATGAGATAAGGAACTTTTCGCTATAGGCCTATCACTCTTACTTCATAAACCACAAAAAAATCGACATCAAATAAAAAATGGCGTAGTTATAAATTATCATAGATAAAACGTTTTTTTTTTTTTGTGTAAAATGAGATTTTGGGGGTACTTTTAATTCCACTTAACCTACAACCTACACTATGTCTTGTCAAAAGTATATTTTCGCACAGTGTAGTTCAGCCAGAACACCAAAGATTACTTGATGCATTTGCACAATTTTTTCGCGACCTGATTTAGGGAGAAAAAAGCTAATCCAGAACTACAGTGAAATTCAAAGTTGGTCCCCTGCGTGAATATTTCATGTAAAATATTATCTCTGTGTTAAGTTTAAAATAAAAAAAAATAAAACAATTTAAAAATGTACAATAAAAAAACCATTTCCGGCTAGAAGCGATTCACAGTTTACTTCATAAAATAATCGCAAAATAGCGAAGCGCATTACATAGATATGTGCTACGGCGCAATATTTATCTCACACGAACAAAAGCGATTGGCCGTAGTCATGTCGGAAGGAACCCGGGTCGAAGTAGTAGTTACACAATTAACTATATTTCCGCAGCTGACATGAAGTAGGTATCCATCCAATGCAGTGCTAGGTGTGTAGAAAAGGCTAGATATTTGCTAACATAACTGGGTTTTTATTCTGAAATTCAACGGAGTATATTGCGACCGAAATATTTCTCGCACCCTCCCCTTCACAAAAGAGAAACTAGTTAAATCCGATGTCCCATCCATTCACTGACTAACTCTGGATAAACATGATGGTGAGGGTGTAGACTGAATGTTTCAGATATTAGACCAGAGCCGAACTATATTCAAAGAAATTCACAGTCATTTTGGTACCACAAGGGGTAGGTACATATGCATGTAAATATGTGGGATACTTGCATAGAATGGATCTGTTTTATCTTTATATCCTAGATCAAATCATAGTTTCTCATTTCGTTTGTAACGCACAGAAATAATGATAGTAGAGAACAAGTAAAAGCTGGAATTGGTCTAATTTTTATGATACTGAATGCCATATGAAATTTAGTATTGTCACCGTTCTGTGCAAGTTTGATTTTTGAAGTGATTTTTCGCAAATATTTCTAGAACGGTTCGCCAAATTGAAAAAAATTATTATAACCAATTTTATAGGATTTCGTATTCTGAAGAAGTTGTTAGTATAATAAAAATGTTTTGGACTGATCGTTTTTACAGTATACGTAAAAAACCTAAATTTTTATATGGTAAGACCAAGGAGGAGTTATCCGATTTAGTCCATTTTTGAAATTTTATTTGCTAGTATAATGAAAACACCATGTACAAAATTTCGGCTCTCTACATCGATGCGTTCTCAGGCAGTGTATGTTTTGTACGGCAACCCGACGCAGGAGTTGCCCGATTTGTCTCATTTTCGAACTTAATTTTACTTTTTTTTTTTTCAAAGTCCGTGTACAAAACTTCAGCCCTCTAAGTATACGGGTTCTCCAGTTATCGTGCGCACAGACGGACGGACAGACGGACGGACATACAAAAATCGAAATAACTTTAAATATTATGCGTGGACGTCGAATTCATTTTGCTCTACCATCATTATTTCGAGGTGTTACAAACGGAATGACAAACTTCGTATACCGTTTAGATTTCATCTAGCGTATAAAAAGAGGTTCACGCATAATATTAAAAGTGGTTTTGATTTTTGCATGTCCGTGTGTCCGTCCGTCCTCACGATAACTCGAGAACGCATCAACTTAGGAATATGAAATTTTGCTCAGGGCCTTTTGTTTAAAAAAAAAAGTAAATCTAAGTTCGAAAATGGGACAAATCAAGTAACTCCTTCGTAAGGTTGCCATACGAAAATTTCATTTTTTTACTATATATTTGGACAGTTCCTGGCACCAGGTCGACGTAGAGAGCTGATTTTTGTACCCTGTGTT
This sequence comes from Dioctria rufipes, assembly GCA_963924295.1. NCBI lineage: Eukaryota > Metazoa > Arthropoda > Insecta > Diptera > Asilidae > Dioctria > Dioctria rufipes. The sequence goes on from CAWUPM010001314.1 coordinate 19,648, forward strand.
TTCATAATAATGAAAAATAAAGTTTAAAGAATGACTAAATCGGTCAACCACTTCTTGGTGTTGCCGTAGAAAAATTTAGACGTTTTTATTGTTCTGAAAAGTTCTTCAGAACATGAAATCGTATGAAATTGGTTAAAATGATTTTTACTGTCAACGATCAAACTTTTACAAATGGGTAACCCCAAGAAATTACATACGGGTATTAATCAAGGGTATCATAAGATTTGGCCTTAGACCAACTCTAGCTTTTTATTTGTTTTTATATAATGACTAAGATAGCCCGCCGCCGGTGGGGGTGCGAGTTGGAAAGGGTGGCGTGATTACAAACACATAATATCTAAGCTAACATCTGAGATGATCCCGCGATTCCGTACTCTAAGGTTTAACTCCTTGCTTTTCTGCGTTTGGGGCGTGTGTGTGTGTGTGCATGGTCGGGTATATGGGGTGCGTATATACGTTCATATGAATGGGTGGTCTATAATTTCGTTTTCAGGCGATGCTCATGTATGTATTAAAAAACAAAATTTTTTGTATGGGAACTCTACCAAGGAGTTGCCCGACTGGTCTTATTTTCAAACTTCAATTTATCGTTTCTTTTTTTATTTAAGAACTCCTGTGTACAAAATTTCAGTTCTCTACGTCGACGTGAGGCAGTGTCAACATATGGAAAACTAAAGTATTGTATGGCAACAACAAGAAGGGTAAACCGGATTTAATGCATTTTCGAAATTTTATTTAGCATTGCTATGAAAACACCATATACCAAATTTTGGCTCTCTACATACTTCGACGTGTTCTCATGTGCCCAAATATATAGCTAAAGGAATTTTTTTTATCTTGAACTTAAAATTACATTTGTTTAAAAAAACGCCGTTTATAAAATTTGAGGTCCACGTCGATGCGTGTCTCAGGCAGTTTCCAAATACATAGTGAAAAATGAAAGTTTAGTATGGCAACAACAAGAAGACGTTGCCGGTTCCAATTTTTCTCTGCCTAAAAACCTTGTCCTTACAATTATAAACACACAAAAAAAGTTAGCGAAATCGTCGAGCCGTCCTCAAGTGGTGATGTAACATACATGCGGCAATTAATTTTTATTTATGTAGATTTAATCATACAAATTAAATTGTGAATTTTATCTGATGCTTTACTTTCCTCTACCCTTTCCTCTCATTTTATCAGCATCCATTAGCATAGATAAGTAGTACATGTGCGTGTGTGTTTAAAAACAATTTTATATTAACAGACTCACACTGCTTTGGGTACCTAAAGTTCACGTCTTAAGTCCACCTAATCAGTCCCAATTAATTCATGTCATACACCAAAACAATAGGAAGCTATTTTAGTTGGTCACTCACCAGGTAGACCCTTTCATTAAGTATTCGGGATCGCTTAACTAACCCATGATGATAAGGGTATAACTTATCTAGCTGGGGAGTCCTAGATCATTAACTTTTAATTAAAGAACATTTTAATTGAGCATTAGTAAGGCTGTTTTCCGTCCGTTTGTATATGTACCTATGTATGTAGAAAAAAAAAGGGTGAAACAAGGAATAATTAAATCCATCATTGTTTTCCTACAAATTTCTAAAGGGATTTAAATTAAGATGAGGACACTATTCCGTGATTACTTAGCGAAATTATGTGGATTATTGGATTATAGTTTTCGGAATTTATATGCATGCTGGCTATATTACGTATGTAAGTACATATCACATGTTTATGCTGGCACGATTAATTTTGTTTCTTTTGGAGATTTCTCCTTTACCCATACCGTAGACCTAACTTGAAGTAATTAATGGAAATTTTGATAAATAAAACAAAATGTGATTATTGCAAAGAAAATAATGTAGAATTTCGGATTCATGCCTCTCAAGATCATGTATCCTTCAATAAGTGCTAAATAAAATCAAACGGTTGCTAGATAGGGTAGAGATAATATCCCGTTAATTAATTTTTTGAATAAGAAAGATATGCATTCCTACACATAAAGAAGATTCGACTATTTCCTCGTACCCCTCAGCAGTTCCAAGGAATTGGATTCTATTTGACTGAATACAGTAAATAATAGTAAATTCTGGATCACAACTTCTCTTTCAGAAGTTACTTTCTATTTCTATGTTTCACCTGAACTCACAGCTCAGGCAGAGATTTGATATAATAGTACAACCTTAGTAGGAAAGGAAGAAGGGGTAGGGAATAAAATTGAATGAATTCTAATTCGTATATATAAAAAAGTATTGAATTTTTTTTGTAGTAGTAGTGATATAAAAAAAAATATATTTGAATTATAATTGGAAATAATTATTTCCGGCAATCCACCTTATTTTCTGTGTAAAAATAATATGTATGCATGGCCCACTGGAAAGCAACCCAAGTATGTATGTATGTACTATTTGGGATTTAAAATTTTGACCAAAAAATTAATTTCCTGTTCAAATTAGGTAATACAAAAATATCCCTGAGCAATCTCTCACTCCAACATATGAATAAGACCAGTGCTGCCGCTACATCTTTAAATTTTAGTAAATCTACAACTATTTTAAAAGAAAATCAAATCTATTTCGCACTTTTTCAGTATACTAGTACTAGTTTCTCCCAGAACAAGCTCAATTTTTAAATAAGTAAAAAAATATTTCAAATTCGCTTGATTTAAAAAAGATTTATACCCTAGACAGACTGTCTCCATAATAACTTAATTTTTAATTAAACGGAATCAAACGTCGAGTGTGTCACACAAATGAAGGCCATCAAGGACACATTTGCAACATTTCACTTTATTTTTAAATGGAGCAAATTTTACTCCTTTTAGTGAAATTGTAGTAAAGGTACCACCTAACGTCATTAAAGTGAGCTAAATTTAATGGAAAGTCGAATGTTTTTCCAATAAAGTCAGCAGTGACAGCCATCATTAATGAAATTTCTTTCCAACTTTTCTTTCCTTTTTGGCTTCTTTCAACAAAATAAATTGCCTTCTGCTAAATCCTGAACTACAGCAAATGCTCGCACTCTACTCTTGAGAGCATTTAATTGAATTACTGAACTCTGTCATGATTTTTCTTCACAGGTGAGGAACTGTCAATGATATTCCAAATGAAATAATTTTCGTGGACGGTCTGTCACCTCTTCATTTCCTTGAAATGACTGAATTTAAAATTAAGGAATTATGGAAACAGTCTGTCTAGGGTATTAATCTGAGCAAGAAATGTAATAAAAAAGCAAAAAAAAAAAAAAAAAACGAAAAACAAAAACAGAAACAAAAACTTCAAAATAGTCTCAAAAATTAAAAATAATTTCTTTGTAAAATCTGAAAGTTGCATTTAAAAAAAAATATTTTTCCGTTTTTGGATATTCGTTTTTTTTAAGGCGGTTAACATTGTTTTTAGATTATTTTATATTCAATGCTTATTTTAATTTCGCTTTAGTTTTTCGCTTATTATTTACAACTTTTCGGTTAATATGAAAAAGTGAAAACAATTTAAAACTATTGTGAAAATACATTCTGTGCTGAAAAAGAATGGAGAAAATATGGTGGAAATGTAATAACGGGAATTATGTATGGCGAAGGTTTCACCGGTCTCAGTCTTATGATGACCTAAAACAATTTTTGTTATTGAGGAGCGAATTTCGTAATGCTCTTTTGCATGCCTATGATACGTACTTGTTTATGATGAGAAATGTAATCAGATCGTATCCTAAACATTTTTGCCGTTATGTAAATACCAAAAAGAAATCCAATAATTTTCCTCCTGTGTTATTATTTAAGGATAATATTAGTCATGATCCGTCTGTGATATCTAATTTCCTTTACTTTAGTGAATCATTTTTAACCAAGGACACTCAAATAGATTTGGCTTACTTTAATTATTTAACGACACTTCCTACAGTTGATATCCTGTGCTTCACTATTGATTAGACATCTGTTGAGGATTCCATGTCCAAGTTAAATCCTAGTTATTCCGCTGGGCCCGGTTATCACCTATTGCCCTAAATAATTGTAGGGGAACACTTTCTTACCCGTTAACACTTCTGCTTAATCTATCACTGCGGCTCGGTAAATTTCCTAAGTTATGGAAAGAGTCGTTTGTCCCAATTTTCAATTCCGGTAAAAAGGAGCTTGTTACCAACTATCATCCTATTGTTAAAATGTCTTGTATTCCGAAACTATTTGAAGCTTCTTTATACGAATTCCTGTAATTTCATTGTAGTATAGCTCTTAATCCTCATCAACATGGTCTTATGAAGGGAAGGTCAACAAGAACAAATCTGGTTCAGTTAATTTTATCGAATTGTTTGAGCGTGGTTGCGAAACTCGCTGTATTTATACAGACTTCAGCAAAACTCTTGACAAGCTTCCGCACTCTCCTCTGTTATTTAAAATGAAATCCATAGTTTTCCTAATTTGGTTGTTGAATTGTTTATCATCCTATCCTAAGCATAGCAAGCTTAGAATACAGTTCCTTCATGCTCTTTCTAAAAAATAACGGCTTACTGCGATGTTCCACAGGATAGCCATGTAGGGCCCCCGCTATTTATATTATTCATAAATGCTGTTTCCTATGTAGTCAAGAAAGCCGGTTTACTAATTTACGCAGATGATTTAAATGTGTATAATTCTATCGATTCGCATTCTGATTGTCTTAAATTACAGGAAGACCTGGACAGACTTGTTGAATGGTGTACGAGGACCTCTCTCTTTTTGATCATTGATAAATGTAAGCTAACCATTTACTCTCATTTCCTTCAAATTATGTCTATGCTATGAATGGGTTGTTACTTTCGAAAGTTGATAAGATATCTGCCTTGGGGGTATTCTTTGACTCCAAATACACTTTTAACTTCCCCATTGACCGCATTGTTAGTAGAGTGAACTCAATGTTAGGTTTTGTAAAGCGCTGGGAAAAGGCTCATTTTACCACTCTTGTTAGACCATTTGTTGAATATGCCAGTCCTGTCTGGTCTCTCTCGTACAAAAATCACTCAGGACGTATTGAGAGCGTGCAAAGGAGATTTTTACTTTTTGCCCTAAAAGGTCTCGCATGGAAGGATAGGCTTCATCTTCCTTCTAATAATGAATGATTAAGTTTAATACACCTTCCTACTCTGGAAACTCGTAGGAAAATATGTGATATAAGTAAGCTTTATTTTTCAACTTGTGAAGGGTAACATCGACATGCCTTTGATGCTTAAGAAAATTAATTTCAATTCACGAGCTCGACACCTACGATCGAATGATTTTATTTACTTGTGCTCCCATCGCACCAACTATGGACACTTTGAGCCCATGTCTAGAATGTGTTGTACTTTTAATTGGAGTTTTCATTCGATTGCCTTTCCATATCAATGAGTCTTAATTAAGAATTTTTTTTTAAAAATTGTTCTGTATTGTAGCTTTTATTTGGGTGTTGCATTTTTAACGAAATAAATAAATTGGTGAAACATGAGAAATTTTAGTATCAAATGTTCTATTACGAAAATTTTTAAGATCGACAAAATTGCTATGCCTCTCGATAGTGCATTTCTTCAAGGTCTTTAATTTGACACAAAACATTACAAGTACTGCAGATATAATTTGCATTTTAAGCGCACTTCGTTTTTTTAGACATTATTAACAGTCTAAAGCTAGAAAAGGAGTAAATTGAACAGGGACTCACAATTGATCTTTCAGTTCGCAGAGTATGCGACGCCAACGCCTGAACACGCCTCCACAAATCTAATCTAATCTAATCTACAACTAAATTATTATTATGTACTCATCTTGCATTTGTAACGTCGGGTGTGCTAGTGTGCGGATAGCTCGGGAGTAGTCCAGGGTTGGGTTCCTCGACGTTTATGTTACTAATAATACACTTGGGTAATTTTATATATTTTCTTTTATTCACTGTTGCTTATTCCTAACAATTCTAGTTTAGCACTATGTCTTATCTTGTTAAACTTATGTATTCTAGGTTATAGTTCATTATTATTTCACTACTAATTCTAGTTTGCTATTCACTAACGTATTTCACGGTTATTATACTACATTTAGTTCACTATTGTCACTATAATCTATAATCCATCTGATATGTTCTTTCAATTTATGCAACGTCGGGTTACTTAGGATTGCACTTTAATACTCTTCTCACACTCCGTATACCCTAGTGAGTATATAACGAGGTCGGGTGCCTTAGTAGGAGTGTAAGTGCGGATATTCGTGCTTAGACCAGTACGAAGGCGTACGCATGTCATAAGCAGAAACAGCACGGGGCGAATATCGGGTAGTTATGTGCGAATATTCTGACCTAGACCAATACGAAAATCGTACGCACGTCCTAGGCAGAAACAACACGGGGCAAATATCGGGTAGTTGTATGCGAATATTCTGACCTAGGCCAATACGAAAATCGTACGCACGTCTTAGGCAGAAACAACACAGGGCAAATATCGGGTAGTTGTGTGCGAATATTCTGACCTAGACCAATACGAAAATCGTACGCACGTCTTAGGCAGAAACAGCACGGGGAAGGATAGGCGGTAAACTTGTGTGCGGATATTCTGGCCCAGACCAATACGAAAATCGTACGCACGTCTTTGGGCACAAAACAACACGGGGACGGGTTGACGGGGAATTTGTGTGCGAATATTCTGTCCTAGACCAATACGAAAATCGTACGCACGTCGGAGGCAGAAACAGCACGGGGAAGGATAACTGGTAGAACAGTGTGCGAATATTCTGTCCTAGGCCAATACGAAAATCGTACGCACGCCTTAGGCAGAACCAGCACGGATAGTCGGGAGGTCTTAACAGTCCGATTGCTGGGAAGCAACTGACTGATTTCTGGTGATCTGGCTCTACTTATACTTCCTCTGGTCTGGTCTGGTCTGGTCTACTCGAACGGACTGGGCTGGTTGATTTTGCGTCTTCTCTTATGCTGGGCTGGAGTTGACTGGACCTTATTTACACTGGTCTCTGGCTAGTGCTGGTACTGGAGCTCTGCTCTGGTCGAGCTCACGATCAAGACTCGGTTTTGACTTTACTACTCGAGCTCTGGCTTGCTGGAGCTCTTGGTCGAGACTTCAACTTTATCTGGTCTCCGGTAGTAGCTGGCACTTCGGCTCTGCTCTGTTCGAGCTCACGATCAAGACTGATTGCTGGCAGCGGCAGGCCCCTTTATATATGCGCGGTCAGCAGTAGTGCAGTGTGTAATAGACCTGGCGGCGCTAGCTTTTTTTATTCTCCCACTGCCGGTTGACTGGCTTCTTCGATCAGCATCTGTGTGGTACGCCGGCGCAGTGGCATTGAGTGTATGATACTCTGTCATGCCCTGGCCGCGTGATCGGCTCTGGTGTTGCTGGTGTATTTTAGTATGATTTATTTCTCATGAATAGAGAAATAAATTATGTAGATAATAGGAATTTGGATAGGTTCTTGCATTATTGCATATAGATAGGGAAAATGGGATGGTAGTGTAGGTGACAGGCATGTGACTTCGTTACACATTGTAAAGTTGTAAAACCTTGAAATATTATATTGCAATCCATAAATAAATTTCGTTCAAATTTACAGTAGTACTAATAATCAACATTTTTGGTATTATTATAATTTAATAATTAACCATTACCACCATAATGAGCTATGTAATTATAATCATAATAGTAATTTTTTTATTTTTCGTTAGAACCTAATTTTTTTAACTTACCACGATATAAATATGTGATTTATATATATTTCTATTTCTATTTATATACTCGTATATGTATATTTACACAAATTATTGATGAAATTTAAAAGGTTTAAATGTTTGGCAATTTACGTTTAACAAACGAAAACAGCTACTGATTGTTTTTCAATCATCTTATAATTCTATTAGACTTTTGATACATTGATAAAATACACCTGCTATAAGTTATGTGCTCATTTGCTTGTCCCCGATACAATAGCTTGTGTTCAGAAAGTTAGGAAAACACTAACTCTGTAATTAGGATTACTTGAACCTAGAAAACGCTAAGTCAAGTATGTAAAAATAACTCTCGTACTGAAATGAGGTTTCACTGATTCCAGTACTGGGATAGGATTGGATACAGGATTTGATCAGAAGACAACTACAGCCTATTAGATTATAATAAAAACTGAACCTTTATTCGTACAAATGTTTCATATATATATATATAACAAAATTAGTAAAAGTAAAACAGAAACAAATAATCAATATTCATTGTCAGCAATAAATGTTGACTTACACATAATTTTTTACTTTGATTCAATATTGCAACAACAGTCGGGTCACCGTACTACAAAAATATTTATTTGAACAACAAGTGCAATTGCTTAGTAAGCAAAAACACAAGGTGAATTTACGGTAATTACGTGTAAGGTGACTGACCGACCAACTGCTCGTGAATTATGATGTCTTGTATCAAATTATTATTATTTCTAATTTTTTATGCTTGAACAGCTTGAAAACATGAAAGTTTTTAAAGATTTATTTTTTGTACAATAATTGTAGATCTAGTAAATTTGAAAATGGGCACAAAGTTAATTTTCTTTTTTATATTTAATTTCTTTAATCCCCACAATCTGATATTACGCAGGTATACATGTTCCAACTTAACGGATGTTATTATTCATCAACGTAGAGGTGTATTATCTAACGAGTTGGTCTTAGAACAGAGAAAATTGAATATGAAGTGGCAAACGTGCCGTATAATTAAAGATTTATTTATTAAAAGGTGCTTTAGGTGTTGTTGATTTAATCATCTTGGAGAGAATTGCACAAATGAAAGAGCTGACAAGGAGTGTTGTGGCGAACATGGCCTTAAAGAATGCAAATGCAAGGTGAGTGAAACTGTGTGTGTAAATTGTAAACAAAGTGTAGGTAAATTGAAATTAACTCTTGATGATAATTCTTGGAGCTCAGTATGCTCGGTGTTGAAAAGACTATTATGAAATTCAAGAAATAAAGTCGTTCGTAGTGAATCAACAAAAGATATTTGAATGTCCAAGGTATGACAACATAAAGAAACTCAATGAATGATTAAATTTTAATAAACTTAAGGCAAATGTGTAGAAGACTAAATATATGTTAATTATAAGTAAGAAAAATATGGAGACTGGATTACTGAATATGTGAGTAGACGCCAGTGTTCCAAAAAGGGTTAAAGACGTAAAATATTGAGCTACTGTAATTGACGAAAAGTTTAAGTTAAATGAAATTGTGAACCATATTTGTAAAAGGGCCAGTAAAAAAGTGAATGAGCTACGAAGACGAAGAAATAAACTAAATATTGTGCACACAAAATTAGTGTTTATAAGACAATAATAGCGCGGGATTTTGAATATTGCCCTTCAGTTTTATTAATGTGAGTGAACTTGATAAAAGTAGAATGTAATAAGTTCAAAATAAAGCAATGCGGGTAATTTTGAAAACATCACGATATGAGCCTATTAGGAAGTATGTGAAGCTATCAGGAAATAATGGAATAACATGGGAAATGGAACAAGGCAGATTAATTCAGAAAAATTAAGATATTTCAGTGTTTATTCACTTATTTAATTGCTAGAAGTAAAATTTTAAAAATAATAGAGCTTGATAATTTAATAATTGAGTTTTTTGTTCTTTTACAGAATCCCAATTTGGTGCAACTTAATGTACTTTGCGCCTGATTTTGCTGTGCTGCCGTTTTTGGTTATTATATTGCAAAATATGTGTTGTTGTCCACCTTTGTTTTGGATAAAATTATTATTCTACTGTTGAAAGGGATCCTCTGAAGATATTGGGAATATTATATGGTGCCAGCAGGAGTCGTTTCCGAGATATGTGTGAAATATATTGGTTTTTTAATAAAGCTCCTATTTTAAGGTTTAAGAGCATTTTCTAAAGACATTGGGGATTTAGTTTACATCAGGATATTGGGACATGTCCTTTTACAAAGAATCTTAACCTTTGCTTGATTCTAGATTTTCGTTTGGTTTATATTCACAGTTCGGTATCTGTCTACCATTGGGGTAAGACCAACTTTTTTTTGGAGTTAGTTACTACTTAAATGCTTAAAACTATTTTCTTTATTTGCGGTGCCAGTGGAAGTGGCTCCCGACTTATATTCAAAGAGTCCTGACCATTGTTTGATTCCGATTTTTGTTTGGTTCATGATCACAGTTCTATATGTGTTTACCATTGGTGCAGGAAAAGCTATTGTTGCCCATCTTTTTTTGGAGTAGTTACGATATAAATGTTTAAAACTATTTTCTGAGTATATAGGGACATATCCTACGGTGCCAGCGGAAGTGGTTCCCGACTTAATATTTAAAGAATCTTGACCTTTGCTTTATTCCAGATTTTTGTTTGGTTTATGCTCACAATTCGATATGTGCTTACCATTGGTGCAGGAAGGACCATTGTTGCATAAATTTTTTTTTGGAGATAGTTATTACTTAAATGTTTTTTTGAATTTATCAGTTCATCATACGTATTCCTCGTCCCGTTAAATCTTTATTAAATTTTGAGGATCATGTGTGAAGAGTGTTATTTGCGACCCCCTCATAGTTTAGATCCTCTGATTAATTTTATTTATTTATTTAATTGATCACAGGATCTCAAAACGTTGAAACAAATGGTTGAGTAATCAATCGTTGATGTAAATGGTATTCAACAAGGTGATTTTCATCAAGTCATCATTCGATGAAGATGAAGGATAAAATGGGCAACATTTTACAGGAAATTGATAAAATCTTTGAAAAGGCTGCTAATGACGTTGACCTGGAAAGTGTGGTGCTATTAAGTTGAAGTTCATTTCTCATTCGATTACCATTTCAGAATTTCACTCAAAAGTGATGCTATTCTTAGAAAAAATTGCCAATATGAAATGTTGGATGCAATAAAAGGCGGTGTTGGACTTACAACGGATAAACTTAGTGAACACAATGAAGACTTCAAGCAAACTAAGGAACAGTATGAAGAAGAGCAGAAATTTTTCGTCGGTGAGGACATTCGTGTTGCAGGTCACGGGTTTTTTACTAAAAAATATTCAGGATGAATGATCCTTTGTAATTGGTGTTCTTGCAGTTTGAAGAAATAGATCACCTTCCTCTTCTATTTCATGTATCCCACGTGTCCTACGAGGGGTAAAAGGAGCTTAAAGGCGAATTGATACCTGTTCAGTTTTTAATTTAAGATGAAACTCAAATGAACATTATAATTGGGCCTAGTTGACCCAATTCTTGGTCGTATTGGAGGTAGCGATAATATCGTTAAATATGTTAGCACTTTTATGGTGGAAATGATAGAAACTTCAGGAATTAAAATAGTATCCACGATTTCAAATTTATTTTACAATCTAGTATGTTCCCTAGAGGTGGTACAACAAATAAAAATCCATTTATTGGGAAAGGCTGCAAGGATTTCGATTGGCAAACAAGTTTATCGACACATCTATCTGAAAAACAAAAACACTCCTACTCCTTAGGAGCTCGAGCTATCACCTAAGCAAGATGCCGCTTCTATCAGGATGCTCACGGAACCTTGGAGAACTGTGAAGCTTTCGACAGACGGAGATTACGCCACCTCGAATATGCTTTTCCTCCACCAAACTACCTACAATGGCTTGAAAGTTTATTAACATTCTAAACCTAGAAAAAATTGAATGGGCACTGACACATACACAAATATATATTTATATATATATATACAGGGTGTCCCGGAATAATACTGCAACACTTTGCCAAATGATCCCTCTCGTCCAGACAAGTAAAAAATTGTATGGCAGGGGGGGGGGCAAAATGTCACCCTACCGACTTACAGGGTGATTAGTAAAATATGCTCTTTTTTCACTAAACACCCTATATCTTAAAAAGTACAGGGTGTACGGTCTACTTTAAGACGGCATTGTATGCAGAACCTTAGGGTCTTTCCTGTGAATGTTAAACCACCCCCACAACCCTCCCCACTCCAGAGTTATGACGCTTCAAAGTAAAAAATTCGGTTTTTTTTTTTTTTAATTTTTCCGTTATTATTTTAAAAATACCCCACTAACATACCTTTTTGTTACAAAATTTCGAAAGCCCAGAGCCTCCTCTTTAATTTAACCCATTACACTTATGTTCTATCTGTAACGGTTAAGGAGTTATGAGCGCTTAATCTCGCACCTATTTACCGCCTAGAAACATGGAATTTCTTGCCTTAGTAACTGAAAACAAATCATTTTAATACACCTTTGCGTAGTTTTGTCTGAAAAGATCATAGCGGATTTGTATACCTGATTACATCACAGAATGGTTACAGAAAGAGAATACTCACCTTTATAACAATCGAGAACTTCGTAAAATAGCCTTTATTTTCACGTCTTTATCTACCTGACTTAATCCCTTTACTACTTCAAAATACTTATCTGGTAACACATGCGGATCTCGGATGCCTTCGAACAACTTCGGGAGAACTTGCGCGAAATCGATATTTCGGAGGAAGTGCGAAGGCGTATAAGTTTATGTAGGCAAGTCAGGGGTTCGCACTTTGAAAATTTATTATAAAAATTTAAAATTAGTTTAATTTTGTAGTGTAATAGTTTTTGAGTTATTTATAATTATTAGGTTAAGTGCTTAATACAGTAAGTTAGTTTAAGTTCAAAATCAGTAATAAAACGTGTAATAAAATTAATATCTTTTTTTTTCATCACTTATGAAAGGATGTGCAGTTACCATTCTGTGATGTAATCAGGTATACAAATCCGCTTTGATCTTCTCAGACAAAACTACGCAAAGGTTTATTAAAATGACTTGTTTTCAGTTACTAAGGCAAGAAATTCCATGGTTTTAGGCGGTAAATAGGTGCGAGATTAAGCGCTGATAACTCCTTAACCGTTACAGATAGAACATAAGTGTAATGGGTTAAATTAAAGAGGAGCCTCTGGGCTTTCGAAATTTTGTAACAAAAAGGTATGTCAGTGGAGGTATTTTTAAAATAATAACGGAAAAATTAAAAAAAAAAAACAAAAAAAACCGAATTTTTGAATTAGAAGCGTCATAACTCTGGAGTGGAAAGGGGTGTGGGGGTGGTTTAACATTCGCAGGAAAGACCCTAAGGTTCTGCATACAATGCCGTCTTCAAGTTGACCGTACACCCTGTACTTTTTAAAATATAGGGTATTTAGTGAAAAAAGAGCATATTTTACTAATCAACCTGTAAATCGGTAGGGTGACATTTTGCCCCCCCCCTGACATATAATTTTTTGCTTGTCTGGACGAGAGGAATCATTTGGCAAAATGTTGCAGCATTAGTCCGGGACACCCTGTATGTATACAGGGTGTTTCCCCTTAGGAGAACCATAGAACGGGAGGTGATAGTACTCACCTAGACGAACCAAAAATTGTAAGGCAGGGGGGGGGCAATATCAACCGTTTAGGAGTTACAGGGTGATTCATAAAAAAAGCTAGGTCTTCACAAAGCACCCTGTAACGTAAAAACTACAGGGCGAATGGTCACTATTAAGGGCTCACTGCATGCAGAACTTCATGGCCTTTCCAACGACAGCTCAACCAGCCCCGTATGGGGCTTGGAAAGGACATGAAGTTCTGCATACAGCGAGCCCTTAACTGTGACCATATGCCCTATAGTTTTTAAGATACAGGGTGTTTTGTGAAAGCCTAGCTTTTTTTATGAATCACCCTGTTACTCCTAAACGGTTTATATTGCCCCCCCCCTGCCATACAATTTTTGGTTCGTCTAGGTGAGTACTATCACCTCCCGCTCTACGGACCTCCTAAGGGGAAACACCCTGTATATTTGTTGTTGTTTTTTCATAAATTTTTACACCAACAATAACTTATTCAAAATACATACAAAATAGAATTAAAATATCTCTCTTAAAACTAATATCTCATGTCCTTAGCAATATCCATTGGAGCTGTAGTAGGACTAAAATGACTAACGAACAGCAGCAATTCTATTTAACATTTACAAGAATTTCTTGCAGATATAATTTAGATAATACTTAATAACTTGGTCCTTTGTCCATCGATGGAAGTTTTCATCTATTTACAAGTGGCGCAGCTATACATTTTGTGTGAAAATTTTCTGCAGAAGGTCAGGCTGGGAAATAATTGTATACAATGATATACATCGTTGTTTACTTGAGCTCCAGTTCATCCGATTTTTATTTCCTGGTGATTGCTTCGAAAGTTATGTGTATTTGATCATCTTTAACATCATCCGCCGTCACACAACAAATAAGTTTGGGATAATTTTCAAGCTTTTGACCAACCTAATTAATGTAATTAGATAATTTGTTTTTGAAGAATTTTTCTCTCTCACCTTAAAAAGATTCTTAGGAGGATCGTCGGGTTCACGTTGAAATATTTCTTGGGGTGCTTGTTCTGCACCATTTAAGGTTTTTCAAAGAAACTTAGACCAACTGCTTGCGTTCATATGATACTCTAATGGTGGCTGTAACATTCCACTATTCTTCTCACAATGTGCAATTGGATGTATTTCATTTGAGTCAACCAAACGCCAAAAATCATTTTGAATATCGCTTCCATCTAGCCGTAGGCGTAATCGGGAACCTAAAATACTTCTACTGTTGCTCTGCAAGTATGTAGATGCAATAGTTTACTATAACATTTGGGAAATTTGACTTATATAGATATTCACCTTTAAATACTCATCCCTATTAAAAACATGAAAACTTTCATATAGAAAAGCTCCTGTTGGTGTTGTTATAGGACTTTTGCTTGTTAAATTTCCTTCTTGTTCCCTTGTTTTATTTGCCTGTATTGTATTTATTCATAAAAAATGTTGAACATAACTCCTTGCTGGGAGCGTTATCACACTGAATACGCGCACCCTTACTGCAAGCTTTTCGTTATTTAGAAAAAATTTTGCCGACCAACATAAAAATTGGGTAAATCAATTTATATGGATATTGGTCAGCTTCTGTTTTGATCGAGATTTGTAATAATAAAATTCACTATAAAAGGACAGTTAAAACAACAAAGGTAATAGAATTATTATAAAATTATTAATGCACTATATTAAAATTAATAACATTATATGGTTTATTATTATGACATAATCACAAAACTGAAAAATATTCACTACTGACGCTGTCCTATACACATCCCCGCCATATTTTTTGCAACCAAACAAAACAATGCTGAGAGCATTCCGAAATATAAGCTTAGGGACAACCCTCACGAGGCGGTTACACAAGATAATACAGCAGCTTCCATGCAACTTGCACTGCCATACTTCTTGCACGTGTAATCCCTACTGCTGTTCAGCTTTCATCTGTCGGAGGAGTTATTGGTATTATTCCAATGATCCTATACAGATGTTGCACGACCATTTATCATTGTGTCAATATCACTTCTGAATTGAGCAGATTTTCTACGCTCTGACTGAGATCTGTAAGACAAAATAATAGTAAGATATAAAAATACAACTAATTTTAATATTGTAGATTTCACAAACTTATTAATCCTGTAACCATATTTCGGCGGTACTCACAGTGGAATCGTATTTCTCAATTCCACCATAATAATTGATACACCTACTGAAATTATTTAATTAATGGCACACAGAATCGATTCCAATGGTAGACTCCTTATGAATGACATCTTCTTCTAAACCATGTTGAGCTATTCTACAGTCAGTCAATTGTTTAATCTACTGAAATTATTACGCCATGTGGATGTGATAATGAAGAGATAATCAGTGCGCATTAGTAAACCTTTGCATAAAGCGTTCTTAATTTCCCTTGACTTTTCTATAAGTTAGGTACTAGTTTTTCCTGGTCAGAATTAAGTTTATTTCGCCAAAACGTAACATCGATTAGTCTCTCTCCTAATAGACGTCCAACATCTCGTTGCCTTTGAGATATCCTGCCAGCTGTTTCGCGCATCTTTCTTACCACATCATTTCTAAGACGGTCAGATGTATTTCTATAAATCATTAAAAAAATCTTGATAAATATTAACTAGAAAGCATCATACTTAATGTAAACCTTCATTTGCAATTAAAGAAACAAGACAAAGTATATACTGCCACACATGTAGCTTACTATGCTTGAAGATATTAAAGTTGGTAACTAAACAATAAAAACCATTATTTTTAGTCTTTTAGTTTTTCATTCAAATCGCTTCAATACCTCCTGGAGATTGGAGCAGATGGAGAAGTTCATGTTTCTCGAAAAATGATTACAATTTCAAAAGGACTCCAAATTACAAAGCGAAATTTCACTAAACACTTTACAGGATTCTCAATGGATTTCAAGTTAGAGTTATGTTTTCAGCAGAATGCATCGACCACTGGATTGCACAGGTGGAACGTAAACACAATCCCATGGAAAGGAGTGAATTTGTTATCCATTAATCATATTGTTATCCAGTTATCGTACCAATGACTACTATTTAGATCATAAGCGGGCCATTTTCAATGAACTCATCTAAGCAAGCCACTATGAAGAAATCATTGAGGATGTATATGGCGCTCCAGTAGCTTCATTCATGCCACATTAAATGGAAGTATGTATACATCTCTCATAATAAGATCCTTAAGTGCATTCTTCCATCTTCTGTTAATGATGCGTGCTCTAGCCAACTAGTTGAGGATGTGGGGAAACATAGTTTGAATTACATTCAAGTAAAGAGGCTTGTACCAAAACATTTCTGTGATGAAATCCACCACCTTTGATTGAAGAAAAGAAGGATGATCCAATGAATTAACCACATCCGTTGCTGGAGAGCCTGTATGTTCGTAAAGTTGTGATCAAGGAAATCTCGAAGATGGTACAAATCCTCCAAAGGAGAGTTCCAGTTGAGGATTCAGATTTCAGCTACCAATTTCCCCCACAAAACATTTAAGTAATTCTGTATGAAGAAAGCAAATGTTTTTAAAACAAATAAAGCATATTTAAATCGAATGAAACCATTTACATTATATAATGCGACATAACAAGCAAGCAGAAGATTCATACAAAGTACTTAGCTAGCTTGTAACCGCTTTCGACATTCTCCCTCTTGAAATTGCCCTCTTTTTGCAGAACATTTAAAATGTTTTAGAATCTTTCATACTGTCGGTACTCCGGTATTCTTCAATATTTCGGTTGCTTTCATAATTAGGATGACTTTATTTTGGAGCTGTTTCAATATTGCTAAGACTTCTGATATCTAAGATATTATTAAAAGGTGATAAGGGATCTTCCAGACTACCCATAAGTTGTCCCTTTTAGTCCGTCGTTAACTTTTTTTGCGAGGCCTATAAACCATGATTCCCTACCTTAAGGAGAAAAAATGCTAAAAGGACTAAACGTTTTAATTAATGTTAAATATTTATTTCAATACATACCTTTTGCTTATGTATTGTTGCAATTTTCACAGAAATACTCCACCGTAAGTATCGCCGTCTTCCTGCTAATACTGTGTTATGTCTCTCATTGACTAGACGTATTTAATTCAGCTCAAGTTAGTTTTTCTTTAAACCGTGTATATACGACCAGTTAAAGTACAAAGATATTGCGAAACTGCGCATATTATTTGTTTGAACGTAGTATCTATATCTATTTTTTAATTAAATAATTACGTGCTTTATTGTAATGACATCTTCGCAATGGGTGAGAATGATAACGCTAAAACTGTACCCAAACATTCTACAAGCACAAACGCACAAAATAAAAAAATCCCATGAACCCAGGCGCTCGACCTCTATAAGTTCAGCTGATAATTTCGTGTTGCTGGAGAAAAAATTACTTAATAGTCTGACTAGAGTCTTATCGCAAAAAATCGACGAGTTTGAGGAGCGCATAACAGATCAAATAAATCAGTTAGTAATGTCTACGAATGCTGAGATTACTAAGCTGAACCTTGAATTGGAGCATGTTAAAGTTGAACTATGTGAGGTTCATTTTGAATTGTATGGCGTGCAAAAATTGAAGAGGTTGACTGATGCCGTCATTAGAGGCATACCATTCCGCCCTAATGAGCATCCTAGATGCACGCGGTGTTTTTTAGTGAAACCTGGTTACGTGATGATATTCTGTCCTCATTAATTGTTATATCAGGTTATAATATTTTTCGAAATGACCGTGTTGGTTGAGTGGACGGTGGAGTTTCATTATATGTAAGACTAGATATTAACGATAGAATAATTTCTACGGGTGGCCCTTTTGAATATCTATGTGTAGAAGTGAACTGGACTGCAAAAAAGTATATTTTGTGTGCGGTGTACTCTCCACCTGGACAACTTAGGTGCTAGTCATCGCTAGAGTTTCTGGAGGCTATCTCCTCTTTTTCTCAACATTACTCTAGTGTGATTGTTGGAAGAGATTTTAACATAAATTTACTCAGACGTTGCACACAATCAAGTTCCTTTTTATATAATTAGTCTGCTTCGCACTTAAGTACTGTTAACTCTTATCCCATTTATTTTAACTCTGCCAATCCTTCCCTTTTGGACTTGTTTCTTGTCTCTGAACCACACCGAATTCTATTTTTTTATCAAGTGAGCCTAAGTATTTTGAACCACGATATTATCTGTATGTCCTGTAATTTAAAAATCTAGTGCAATTTCGCCAGGAAATGGGTTCATTACAGGAATTTCGATAGAATTAATCTGGAGTCCCTTTGCGCGGAGTCTGTATATTATTCCTGGAACCAGTTATATGACCTCGAGTCGGTTGATGACCAGGTATGTTTTATTAGCGGCTCAATTGAATACATGTATAATATACACGTACATTTAAGAAGAAAAATACTGAGTGCTACATCCTGCCCATGGTTCTCTGCAGAAATCGAAGGTATGATTGTTGAGCGGGAATATTTATATTCTAGGTTTCGAAGACTTCAAACTACTGAAAGTCGAGGATTATACAAAGTTTCAAGAAATAAGAGAATTTAAAAGTTCGGGTGGCTAAGCGATCATACTACAAACGTAAATTGTACCCTAACATGACCCCGAAAATGCTTTGGCGTAATCTGCGAAGCGCTGGTGTATGCGATAGTGAGACTATAAAACCCACTCTCTGTCCGAACGTGTTAAATAAGTTGTGAGAGCTGATCTCAAACAATAAGGGAGAGGTGCCGGTTGTTAAATAGATAACTCAGCGTTTTTCAACTTCAAATATAAAATTTTATTTCATAATTAATATACTAAACCTAATATCACAAAATTCACGAAATTCAAAAGAGCTTAAAAACTAGAAATTCAAATTCACAATTCAGTATATAAAAAAAAATAAAATAGAAAAAAAAAATAGTCCAAATAACGTGGTCCGTCTCTTTATCTCTGAAAAGAAGAAGAAGACCGGAATTATTTTCTGTCACCTTATAAACAACTAGAATAAAAATAATAATGCTGCTATTGCGTGTGGGCACTAGGGCAGTAAAAATAACGCACAGAAAAACTTTCTGCGAATCTATTTGATTGTAGCGGCCCTGTCAGACAGAAAAGCTGAATAAACAGCAAAAGAACAGATGTTGTACTATAAGAGTTTGGCAGAATTATTCTCCTGCTAAGTTGTGGGAATGTGGATGATAGGAATTTTCAGATTAAACTCTGAACAGAATTATACTTCTGTAATAAGGGTGGGAATAATTTCAGATTAAACTCTGACCAGAATTATACTTCTGTAATAAGGATAGGAATAATTTCAGATTAAACTCCGGCCAGAATTTTACTTCTGTATGGAGGATTGGAACACGATTATTTTCAGATTAGACTCTCTTGATGCAGCCATTCCACCACATTGACATTGAGACTAGAGTGTTTGGAAGAATGCCGGATTGGACGTGACTCCAAGTAGCTTGTAGTATGTTCTCGTGTATTGCCGAGATGCGATTGGCCACGAATGTCTTCCAGGTGGATGGATGTTTTCGCAGCTAAGCTAGAACTATGTTAGAATCCATCCATACTATAACCTTAACTTTTTCTAGTTCTAAATCGTTGACAACTTGTTGAATAAGTCGAGAAAGAAGGACAGCACCACATAGCTCTAGTTGAGGTAGTGAAACTGGTTTGATGGGAGCTACTTTAGTTTTTGCTGTCACGATTTGTACTCTGGAGTTCTCATTAGGATGTATTTTTAGATACGGAACTGCTCAGTAAGCATTATTTGAGTCATCGCAAAACCCATGTAGTTCCATCTCGCTTTTTTTAGTCTGGTAGCATAGCCCACGTGGAATCTGAATGTCCTGAATAGTGTGTAGCTGATCTTTGAAATGATTCCACTATTTTAAAATTTCTGTAGGTACAGAGTCGTCCCAGTCACACTTGGAGAGCCAGAGTTTCTGAATTATGATTGAGGCTGTAATTATGCATGGAGCTAACCAGCATAGTGGATCGAACAGAGATGATACTTCAGATAGTATTATACGTTTGGTGTAAGTTGGTTTTGGCTCGGGGACATTGACTTTAAAAGAGAAAAAGTCTGTTGTTGGATACCAACGTATTCTGGGAGTTTTTATAGATTCGTTATCAGAGAATTCAAGTTTGTTTTTAATTCTCGATGATCCAGTGGTATATGCTTGAGAAGATCATTATGGTTGGCAGTCCATTTACGTAGGTTGAATGTTCCGCTTGCTAAGGCCTCGATAAGTTCACATTACAGTTGTAGTGCTTCACTGAGAGTATGGGCTCCTGAGACTAAGTCATCGACATAGAATTCTCTCATGATGCTCTTAGCAGCAAGGGGATAATTAGTCGCTTCATCTTGTGCTAACTTCTGTAACGTTTTGATGGCAAGATATGGCGCTGGTGTTGTTCCAAATGTGACCGTAGTCAAGACATAATCTTTTAACTCTTGATTTAGAATATTCCTTCAAATTGTTCTCTGGAAATTTTTGTTGAGGTGCCATCTGGATAATTCTGTACATTTTCTTTATATCTGCTGTAAAAGCGAACTTGTACAGACGCCATCTTAGTAAGGTAGCCTCAAGTTGTTGGTTGGATTGTAGGTCCAACTAGCTGTTGCTCATTTAATGAATTGCGTTTGACGTACGTGCTGAGGCATTGAAAACTATTCGAAGTTTTGTGGTAGAACTCTCCTTGAGTACAGCATGGTGTGGTAGATAGTAGAAAGGAACGTTTTCGTATGTTTTATTTTCTACTAGTGTAGGTGGGATAGGCTTCATGTGGCCAAGCTGAGCGTATTCATCTATGCAATCTTTGTACAATTTGCCCATTGCTGGGTCGTTGGACAATTTTTTCTCTAACTGTAGGAATTGTCTGACAGCCATATTCCTAGATTGTCCAAGATGCGGTGCATCTTGGCTCTTGAATGGTAAATGAACCTCGTATTTTCCAGAGGGTAAACGTTTTGTCGTATCTTTATACAACGTTTCACACAGTTGATCTTCGTGTGACAATGCTCCCAAAATTTTCTCAACTGATTATCCCACACATTGTAGTGTGGGTGCATAATACAGTTGTAGTTGCGTTCGTTGTTTCTGGTACTGCTCCAACCATAATCCAGCCTAATTCTATGTTTTGGGCTGTTGGAGAATTGTCAGGTACTCTTTTCATTCCATTTTTTAATAATGGCGGCGTAGATGTCAGTTCCGAGCAGAACATCGATTTCTCCTGGAATTGAGAAGGTGGGGTCTGCTAAAGTGGGATTGGTGATGTGTTTCCAGTTTGACACTGCAATAATCTGGGCTGGCAATAACTCGGTAATGTTTTTGATAATTAGCATGTTGCTCTCTATTTGGAATTTGGTATATAATGAGTTAGTTGTGACGGTTGCTTGTTTTACTGCGGTATTAGTGGCAGTTGTGCTAAGCCCAATAAGTTGATGGGTGGTCGGAGATCCTTTAAGCTGTAATCGCTTAGGGGCTTAGGAATGTCATTGTGATTCCGGATGATGCTATGATATTAATCAGGGCTGTAGAAAGAAGTGCCTTTTTTAAGTTTGAGGTTAGAAAATTTTGGACTTGCAGTTCATTATTTCTATCGGCGGCTGAGCATTGCGTTGCTTTCATATTGGAATTTTGGGAGATCTGAATAGGTTACTTTGTAGCCGAATGATTTTGCTCGTAATGAGGTAATGAGTTATGATTTTTGTTGCAATGATAACACTTCTTACTGCTGGTGCAACTTGAGGTTGAATTGTTGGGAGATAAGCAGTTTTTGCATAAATGCTTATTCGAGACAACTTCGAGTCGTTGTCGCGTGGTTAGAGTTCTAAATGTTGGACAATGAAACATGATATGGTTACCTTTGCAATGACTGCAAGAGGTTTTTATGTAGGGGGGTGTATTCGGGTTGAACTATTAGTATTGTTCAAGAATCCATATACTGGTTTAAGTGAAGATGATTTTCTTTGAATGGTGTTCGACAATGTATTTTTATTTCCTGTAATTTCCATAGTTCGGAAGCGAGACTCTAGAAAATTTTTTAGTGTGTTTAATTGTGGTTTTCAGGGCTGCTATGTAAGCTCTGTTCCCATAATTGATGCGTATCTGGGTGTAATTTTTGTACAGTCAAATATATAATTATTGGGTCCCAATTGTTTGTTTCTACATTTAAATTGTGTAATGTTAATAGTGCTTCTGTTATGTTATCTAGTAGTCTTTTGATACTTTCAATGGTATCATGATTTGTGGGTGGAAGAGACAATAGTTTCATTAATTGAACGTTGACAAGGATTCGCTTATTTGAGCACCGTTCCTTTAAGAGCTGTCAAGCTGGTTTATAGTTCGCGTCGCATACTTCATAATGCCTGAGAAGCTTTTCAGCTTCTCCAATTAGATTAGTTTTCAGAACATATAGTTTGTCAACATCTCTTAAATTATTGTTGTTATGAATAACTGAACTGAATAAATCGTGGAATGAAATCTACGTAGAATATTCTCCATTAAATGTGGGAGATTGATTCTAGGAAGCCTTTTATTGTTGCATGACATTATGCTGGTAGAAGCTGTCTGGGGAGGAATACTGACAGACGGCGTTGATGTTAATCTATCGATGTCCTTTTCCATGCTTGCTGCCCATTCAATATAATATTCCTGAACCTCGCTAAATGTCTTTTCGTAAAATAATCTTGCTGGTGATCTTCTGTTGTCGCTCTTCTCTGTATAGACCTCTGTCGAGTTTGGAATTCTTTCCAATACTCAATGAACGTTTGTAAGCGTTTTCTGTCGCTTTGACAGTCTTATTTTTAGTGCCTTTTGTATAGTTCTATCATTAGCTCTTTGACTTCGAGTTGGGACTCAATCAACTCTGACACAGAGTAAATGGTTTCCCACCAACGTCAGATGAGATAGATTCTCCATCTTTCGGCACTTTGTATTGAGAGGCTTAGAACTGTGATAGAGTGTTAAGAACTGAATTTAATTTTATATTTTTACTGACTGAGTTATCCGGCTTTGAAGGATCAATGTGAGAGCTGATCTCAAACAATAAGGGAGAGGTGCCCGTTGTTAAATAGATAACTCAGCGTTTTTCAACTTCAAATATAAAAATTTTATTTCATAATTCATATACTTAACTTAGTATCACAAAATTCACGAAATTCAAAAGAGCTTAAAAACTAGAAATTCAAATTCACAATTCAGTAAATAAAAAAAAAAAAAATATATAAAAAAAAAATAGTCCAAATAACGTGATCCGCCTCTTTATCTCTGAAAAGAAGCAGAAGACCGGAATTATTTTCAGTCACCTTATAAACTACTAGAATAAAAATAATAATGCTGCTATTGCGTGTGGGCACTAGGACAATAAAAATGACGCACAGAAGAACTTTCTGCGAATCTATTTGATGGTAGCGGCCCTGTCAGACAGAAAAGCTGAATAAGCAGCAAAATGGGTGCAGCAGCATGTGGTGCAGAACAGATATAGAACTATAAGAGTTTGGCAGAATTATTCTCCTACTTAGGTGTGGTAATGTGGATGATAGGAATTTTCAGATTAAACTCTGAACAGAATTATACTTCTGTAGTAAGGATAGGAATAATTTCAGATTAAACTCTGACCAGAATTATACTTCTGTAGTAAAGATGGGAATAATTTCAGATTAAACTCTGACCAGAATTATACTTCTGTAGTAAAGATGGGAATAATTTCAGATTAAACTCTGAACAGAATTATACTTCTGTAATAAGGATGGGAATAATATCAAATTAAACTCTGACCAGAATTATACTTCTGTAATAAGAATAGGAAAATTTCAGATTAAACTCTGACCAGAATTGTACTTCTGTAGGGAGGATTGGAACACGATTCTTTTCAGATTAGACTCTGTGACAGATTAGACTCTGAGTCAGATGAACTCTGAGCAAAGAATGGTGCCATCTAATCCGACTCGTCGCCTTTATATAGCCGTCGTGAAGAGCTATGTCACAGCTCCATAATGTCTTGCCCTGGCAGCGCTTGGTTCGCTTTGGTCCAATTTTGATTGTGGCAACACCAGCTGTTTGACGTAATGTCACTAGATGACATTACGAAAATTGTAAATATACTGGAGATGTATATGCATAGTCGATATCATCATCGCAGTAGGCGGACGTTTAAAAAAATAAAAATATATGAATTTTGTTTTAAAATCGACTTACGGAATATTAGAAGATAATAATACAAATAAAATCTTTTTCAAAAGATACAAAGAAAGTAATGTGAATTGCAATCGACAGTTCTTTAAAAATTAAATTAGATTTTCATTCTTTCTAAATAAAGAATAAATTGATAAATCAAATAGTGAAGTGAAATATTCATTCAGTGATCTTTAAATCTGTAATCAGATACTCTCTGTCTGTACAAAGGGAAATAATAAGCCAAAAGATAAGAAACTATTAATCAAAGTGAAAGTGAAATGTATTAATTTTTAATGTGAATTCTTATAGGATGAAATTAGCTCTCAAAACTCAACACAAACACCACAGTGTTTCAATAAACAACAACAACATCAACAACAACTACAAAAACAACAGCATCAAAACAAATTGAAAAATATACGAAAGGGATAGACTTTTCTCTTTTGTCCACAACACTACGTCAATTCATTTCTTAAATGTAAATCTGGCTTTTTGCTTGGGTGAGTATTATTAATAAATTAAAATATATTTAAACAAAGAGGTAGAAATTTGTTCTTTGATTTTTGGCACGCCACCATAGATATCCCCCGCTAACTTTTTCAGGACAAACCATGGAAATTGAGGAAGATGAGGCAATGAACGTTGACCCCGGGGTGTCAGCCACTAGGCATCCCTCACATCTCTCTAGTTCCACACAACCAGAAGCGAATACCTTACCCGATGCTTCATTCATATAGTGTCGCAAACTGACGGAAAACCACTCAAACTCCAAAAAGGCAAAAGACTTTGGCAAAAGATTTTGGAAATAATTCAAAACCTTCCTTTTCTTTTTCCACAATCGCCAACAACTCCACGGCCCCCCCTCAAACTCCTGCACCAGCCAAGCCAATCTCTACGACGAAATCTACTACCCCACAGACCATACTATATGATATGTCTGATAAAGGTCCTTTCTGGATATTAGTAGCCAGATCTAACAATGAACGCGACGAAAATCAAAAGCGACTCAGCGACATAGGCATAGGAGCACTGCTAAAAAAAATCAATATAACAGGGTTCACGAACATTATACAACAATCCTTTAATGCTGTACAAGTATTTTTCAATAATGCTGCAAATGCAAATAAATTAGCGTCCTCTGATCTATCGAAACACCAACTCAATGCCTTCATCCCAGCCTCATATGTACGGAAACAGGGCATCATTAAGGCTGTACCTCTTGACATCGCCGAGGAAGAACTAATCAACAACATCTCATCTCCAGTCCCCGTTACAGCAGCGGAGAGATTTAAAAAGAAGACTGCTGAAAACCACTTTATTCCCACCAGTATAGTCAAGCTCTCCTTCAAGGCAAACACAAGTCCGAAAGAAATTTCAATCTATGGTGCAATACGCCGAAGTCCAGACTCTGCACAAAATGCCTCAGATTGGGTCACAGAGAACTTCAATGCAAAGCCACCAAATCTACTTGTCCAAACTGCTCACTCGAAAATTATCAAGACAACTGCAAATCCACCCCACTCTGCATTAATCGCAAAGGCAACCACAGAGCTGATTCACCGAGCTGTCCAACAAAGTTTTTTGAGTCAGATGTGCTGAAGCTCATGGCCATCAAAAGTATAAACCGTAACACAGCAAGGGCTCTGATCACTCAGTTTTTCCATGATCCCCGTCACACGTCCACATCCAACAGTTTCGATATCCTCACGAGTTTAACGGACGACTTCTCCTTTCCAGCTCTGAATTCATCAAAAAGAGCAACAATTCTAATGTGGCAAACACCCACTCTTTCCGAACTTTTCCCAAAACCCAATAACTACTATAAAATGTTTAGTGAGAAGTCACAATCTAGAAATGGAATGGCTCTAAAAGCGGAAAAAGAAAGAGTAACCGAAATGGAAAGTCTCCTTTCCTGGATCAGCAAAGTCCTAAAATCAATCAATGACAAACACCCAACCGATGACTTCATCTCCCTTCTTAAAAAAAATTACAATCTCTCGAAAACAACACTGATGCTTTACAAATCCTAAAGGGAACAAACAATAATTCAGCACAGAACACAACGTAATACTCAAACAATTAATGAAACTACTCCATTACAACATCCAAAGCTTTAATGGAAACAAACCATATCTTGAAATTTTCTTAAGCTCAAACCCTCATGAAATCCTACTAACCAACGAAAGATGACTCAATAGCGTCTTTAAGAAACTACAACCTTGTCAGGAAAAACCGCCATGATGGATATGGTGGCTGCATCATTGCCATAAGCCAAAAACTGTCTTATAACCGAATCGAGTTTCAGTTCGACTTGTACTGTGTTATAATAAAGGCTTTGATAAGAATTTTAGCTTCGTAAGTGCTTCAATATATGTCCCCCTCCCCCCCGCAATAAATCTTAACACATTCAAAATCAACATTCACAACCTTTTCACTTTTCTGTCGGGTTTTTCAAGTGTAATCCTGTGTGGTGATTTCAACGCCAGAGATCTATCCTGGGATCCGCTCATTAAAATACCTGGCCTAACAACAGCAAAAGGCCGTTTTCTCAAAGATACCGTTCTACTCAACAACCTCGCAATTACAAACCCCAATATTCCCACTTTCTTTGCAAATCTAAACCCTATGTCCTCGGGATCGGTAATCGATCTGGTCCTCACAACGCTACCACCTAATACGGTTAAAGCCAGTACGCTGGAACTGCAAGTTGGCTCATCGCACCACCTACCCGTGTCCCTCAAAATTGACAGTAACCTAAAAACACTTCGAAATAGACCTCACCAAAATTGCGGTGAATTTATTGCTGACACAAACAATCTAGAACCCAGTACGGATATTTTTTCCAAAATACAGGACATTATTAAAGCGAACACGTTTCAATCACCCCATTCAAAATTTTCACCCAAATCATTGTGGAATGAGACAATCAACAAGCTTTTTGAGATGAAGAGTAAAATTTTCTCGGAATGTGCAAGGACGACATCAACGACAAATTCAAACAAACTCAGAGCCATCAAAATCAGACTTAAGAAAGAAATCAAGAAGGCTAAAGCTACTCATATGTCTGATTTTGTTGAGAGGCTGGAAACCTCTAACTCCAGATCTTTCTTCAACGCAATAAAAAACATCTGTTCTAAATTCAGCTCAACAGACTTAAACACCCAATGGGATGAAACTAAATCGACACCTTTTCTGCACATGCTCTCAAGAACAAATCTGTTAACACAAGCACTGTGACACCCCTAGTGGCTAGCACATTCCCCAGACTCCCAATTACACTCACCGAACTCAAGCTCTTCCTAAAGAGCAAATCAAACTTTACCGCTCCTGGAGTTGATGGAATCCCCTTTTTTGCCATAAAGAACCTAAATCCAGCAGCTCTGCAATCATACCTGGATGTCCTTAACAGTTACTGGCTTCAGAACTCACTCCGTGGGCAACTGAAGATTATGAAAGTTGTCCCCTTATTAAAGAAAAACAAGCCAAGACAGAATCTAGACTCATACAGACCCATCGCTCTCATTCCCACTGCGACTAAATGCATAAATTGCGTTATCACGAAGAGACTAAACAACCTAGTGTCACAACTCAACATACTGCCAGATAAGTCCTTTGCCTACACCAAGGGTAAATCAGTCAACAAATGTCTCAATCACATCTTAAACCAAATTGCTTTCAACAAGTCGAACCTACTCAAGTCAGTGTTACTGTCTATTGACAGTCTGCCTACGATTCTGTGGCTGTAGATTTCTCAACTCTAGAACGCTAAAACTAGGCTCTTGCCAAACTGTGGTAAATGATGGACTACCTCAAGGCAGTGTCATCAGCCCAATTCTTTTCAACTTATACACCACCAAACTTCACGGGACATCAGAAACTGATGTAAACATTTTTCAATTTGCCGAAGACTTCATGTTTGTTGGTTCAGGCTCCTCACATGAAGCAGCTTTGGAGGCCCTAAAAAATGCAACACTGCGGTTCTCACAGTTTGCAAGCGCCCTACAGTTATCCACTATAGAGCCGGCCTGCCGGAGTCCAGTTTCCATATTGAACTTAAGAGTACCAATAACTCCCGAATTAAAATTCATAGGCAGATTCTTCACCCCCAACCTAATACTGAGAGAACAACTGCTACATGCGACGAAGTCTGCAAAACTACAAGTGAACATGCTAAAACTGCTTACCTCCAGCTCCAACCCTATACACCCAAACCTAGCGCTTAAATTATATAGATCAGTAATCAGATCCAAATTAGAATTTGCGAGTACTTCAATGGCTACACGTCCAAAGTACATTGATAAAAGGCTCACAACTTTCTCAAATGCGTGCCTCAGGAAGTGCCTAGGGCTGTCCCCCACCACCCCAGTCCACATTATTTATGCCCTTGCAAACGAACTACCTCCGGACTACCGAGTAACTCTACTTACGGCCAACGAAATTGGTGGAGTTATAGCACAAAATTCAGCAAGTACAAACCGCCTAGATCTCCTAAACCACAAAATTTCCAGCTATGCATATGTATACAAATCTTTCCCAAACATTTTCCAAATGATTGGGTCTTTCACTCCGGTTAACCAACCCCATAACCTACACATAGTATTAAACACCCTCACCCACCACGGAGTAAACAAGGATAATGTCCCTGAGGAACTCCTCAAGCAGATCTACCTCAATCTCACGACTGAACACTCCAAAAATAGCTGGCTCATCTATGCCACTGACGCATCGTATTCGAAACCGTTAACGGGAATCAGCGCTATTGAGGCCTCGACTCTTCCCGCTCATACAAGTACGCCTGTCTTAGATCATCCACGTCGGGCGAACTCCTAGCTATACAACTGGTCATGGACCTTACCAGCACTTTATCGAGGTCCAAGATTATCATCCTCACTGACTCCAAGTGCGCTTGCACTAACATCCTCAACCCAAATGACTCCTACCAAGCACATAACATATGCAACTCTGCCCTAACCAATTCTTCGAACCTTTACAAAATAGTGTGGTTTCCAGGGCACAATGGCCTTCCTTTAAATGAAGTGGCTGACAAAAAGGCCAAAGGGGCTCTAGCCCTAAAAAGAAATTCGGAACAAAAAATCTCAATCAAAGACTCACTTTCCATGATTAAAGAAAAATTACAATCTGCCTGGCACGACGAATTCTCGTCCAAAAGCCTCATCAAGGGTACCTTTTTGCAAAAATGTTTCCCCTCCCCCGCAAACCCCCTTGGCACGAATGGTGCCTATCCTCTAAGGAAACCAGATTCCCAAATAGACTTTTTTCCGGACACAACTATGATGCTAAACTTTTCACAATTATAGGTAAATCTGACCAAGTTATGTGCCCTGAATGTAGCGTGCCAAACACAATCGAACATAGTCTAATCAGTTGTAAAATGTTGGACAACACGAGAAGTAAATTCGACATACTAATAAATGCAACCACGTTAGAAGAACTACTTACTCCGATAAGCCAGGACATTCTCAAGCAGATTGTCAAATATGCCAGTGAGACTGGACTTCCAGCCTGCTGACCTGATTTTGACGTACTACTCCTACAAACAAACAACCTTATTATCCATTCCACTTCCGGACCAACAATACATCTACTCTTTCCCTACCTCTAGCCCACCATCCATTCTCAACACCCACTAATTTGACTCTCACTCTAATCGACACAGCATACACCTATAAACCACCTATAAACCAATTATCATCATCACCAATAATTTGTCATACTATTTGGCGTTATACCTCGTAAGGTCGAGCCAGGAGGGGGAGGAACTCCAGCTCCCACTCAGCGGAGTCCACAGTTCCAACTCTGAAACCAAGAGATGAAGAAGAAGAAGAAGAAGAAGAAGAAGAAGAAGAAGAAGAAGAAAAGATGTATATGACTTGGAAAGTTTATGATATTTTGATTAATTTATATGTAATTAATGTATTTTCTATTTAATTTCAGCTCAAATAATATGTAGGACGGCTGTAGGCAGGATTGGGATGTTTTATATTCGTTGAGGAATCAGATACGTTTTATATATAGAACATTGATTCTTTGTGTTGCTTCTTTTTTTGTATGTTTTAGGACAAATGCTTTCATCGAGGGATGTGGAAATTCTGAAGATATGTATGTGGACTGAACATAAGTACTTTGTTGGTAATCACCAATTGGCAGATTCCGATCAATATGCGTCAATGTTGGACATATCCGATGATAGCACGTCAGATTTTAGTGTTCATGGTGTTGATAGGAGGTACTTAAGGCCATTTAGGTCATCAAATCAAATGCTATCGGTCTGTTGGTAGTCTCCCAAATTTTTGAAGATTATCGCTCCAACTCTTATTGGCCCTCAGCTGCATGCATTTAATACCTGTATTTCAAAGTCTGTCTTTCCTATCTCCTGGAAGACTTCTAATCTGCTTCCCATAACAAAAATAGGGACGTGTATCTGTCCTGAGGATTATAGGCCTATCAGCCTACTTTGTTTTCTTTCCAAAGTGCTGAAAAAGATGCTATATTGGCAAGTTCAACGGTTCATATTAAGGAATAACCTCATAAGTGAATGTCAGTCTGGTTTTCGTACTGGGCTTAGTTGTGAAAGTGCCGTCTTGAAGGTTACAATTGACATTCGGTCATTGTTATATAAAAGTGAAATGACTATTTTGAGTCCTTGAATTTTCAAAGGCATTTAACAGCGTTTCACATTATAAATTACTGAGTAAACTTCAGAACAGTAGTTAAGCTATGGGGGTACGAGATCACTTTTTGTATGGAAAAAACGGTTCCACTTTTTCCAACTATTTTGGTGGCTCTGGTCTGGGGTTCTGGAACAATGAGGGGGCTACCATCTAGTGGTATACGTCACAGAGCATGCCTGAGGGAACTCCTTTCCTATCGTCGATGACGTCATCTGGTTGCCGATCCCCGTCAGCTGATCAAGCTCTGTCATAGCTGATTTGAAAATTCAAACTGTTTTAGTCAACGCCTGCCTGAGGGAATTCCTTCCTACCGTCTGGCTGGCCAGGGGATGACGTCATCTGGTTGGCTGATCCCCGTGAGCTGTTCAAGCTCTTGTCTTAGCTGATTTTTAATAAAATAATGCTGGCTTTTGCTAGAATCGATCCGAGAACGCTTGGTTTTGTAAAATCCGAGGCGCTCTACCATCAGGCCATGGAGGTGTTGTGTGAATGTTCTTTAAACTTGCTATATACGGTTAGAGTTGTGACGACAGAGAAATCGGGACACTTGTGTGAGGCTGGACACACACACACACACACACCCCCCCCCCCACACCCCCCCCCCCCACACACACACACTACGTCATACCAAAAGGTTTTCTACCAGGCTGTTCCGTATTGCACCATGTTATTAAATTAGCAACATCAACAATTAACCTAGGTAGGTATGTTGGCTTAGATAAGAAATTCCCTAATTTTTTATCTTCAGGTGCAATGCTTCTAATTTGATTCATTGCATAAACAATTCGTACAGCCGAATAATGTAAACAAAATCGCAGTCGAATAATGTAAACAAAATTCGCACAGAGCCGAGTAAAGTAAAAAAATTTAACGATTCCCGATTCCCTTAGCTGGAAAAAAACAACAACTGATAAGTTGTCTTAGATGAGTAGTGGAAGTTACAATTGAAAATTTGTTTTGTTGACAAAATATCAACAACAACTATATCGTAAGTTGTTGTCTGTATGTATCTTTTATAAACAGGAGTGATCATGATATTCGATATGCTTGGGATGGTAAGAATGGAAATTAAAGCCTAGAAAATTTTCGCTGTAGGGGTATGCGTGTACTGAAAAGTCTTATCAGAAATCCTCTGCGGGCTATGGTTTTCGTGATATTAGCGATCATACCTTTTATGATGTAATTCACATTACTAATAATTCAAATCTAGGCTATTTTTTTTTTGTAAGCATTAAGTTGAGAATTGGTTTAATTTAAAATCTTTGATGAGATATAATATTAATGTAGGATGATGTGGAGACTTTGATGAGTAATGAAAATTGTATAGCTGCAGCCTTGTTAGAAAATTTTTAGTCTTCAAGTGTAATGGGATGACTGGTAATTTTATATCAAGCAAACTCGCACAGCCGAGAAAAGTAAACAAGTTGAGCGATTTTTTTGTGTCTATTGGAAAGTCTTTCGCTCAGTAAAAATCTTATCAGCAATACCGGTTCATATTTATATCCTCTAAAGTATCATCATCCGAAATGGTGTTGTATCAATAGTGAAATAGTGAAGACTGGGGTAATATAAGTTAAAAGCTTTGGTGGATGGTATTTAGCATCACATAATTCTAGTAGGATATGGAAGCTTTGGTGAAGACCGGGGCGATGGTTGAGAGTGGTTAGTGTTATTTACTTATTTTTAAATCTTGTCATGAAAGCATTAGGTTGGTTGGGGTGGATTAAATTAAAATTTTTGATGAAAGAAGGTGGCATAATTATATTAATTTAGTTTTGGATGAAGCTTTAGTGAATACCGTACCTTGAAACCATCTCCCTCTCTGAAAATATCTTTCTCTCTCTAGCACACATGTTTGAGGTGGACTTGATCATATACATGTCCTCTTGGAGCTTGGTCGTCTGCTTTATATACTATGAGTATAATATGGTTGCCTGGAATTATCAGGCTTGTTGTTGAACGGGGCTATATAACTTGTTAGCTGAGATCATTAGCGGCGGGGTGGGGCCACTTTACTAATCTAACTTGTATTCGTACAGAAATGTGGTGTTTTGATAATCCTAAGCCTACTTTCTTATCTTCCGAACCAAAATAAATTGTTAACCAAATGACTACGATTCCCCAATCAAGAACTCCCTGCTGAGTAATCATTGCATATGGCGCCGTACCTTGGGCTGATGATATCGAATGTAGCTGCCTACAAATTCGGGCTCCGGCTGCAAATAGATGCACATTCAGCTGGCAGTTAGTGGGCGTAATATGTAAGGTTACATTTTAATCAACACTATTTTATTATTTTGCTAAGTAAGGTATATAGTAAGTGTAGCCTTTGGGAGGTTAAGGAACCAAGCTGTAAATTACTAGAAGACTATTTGCCTGTATGGATAGTAAGTTAGGCTCTATAGCATATATATAAATTCAATGTTTGGCAGTTTTCTATAAGTATCAATATAGAACATTTTAGATAGCGGATTGACGGATTGAATCGATGTATGTTGTACAATGGATTGGAGGTATATGTTTTTATTTGATTGGAGCAAAGTATTCTCACGGCTTCATGATCCAAAGCTTA
Source organism: Dioctria rufipes (assembly GCA_963924295.1). Lineage (NCBI taxonomy): Eukaryota > Metazoa > Arthropoda > Insecta > Diptera > Asilidae > Dioctria > Dioctria rufipes. Next base: position 53,402 of record CAWUPM010001314.1, read on the forward strand.
AATATAACTGAAATTCTTAAATCTTAAATCTTGAATCGAAGACTGATGCTATCGTAATATTGCGAAGGATTTAAGGGTTTAAGAAAAGAAGGTGGTAGTATGATATGTTGATTTGAGGAATATCTTGGATGAGCAGTGGTAGTTGTATGGGTGCAGTAAAAGAAAGCCTTATTAACAATTCTTTTTATGATCAGGTGTAATGGCACGGTCAATGTTACCACTTGAAATCTTTCTAGAATAGCTTGTTAGCATAGTCCGAAAGTGGTGTGCATTGCCACACCTTTGTAGGAAGATATTGCTATGATATTAACATAGTATGATATGTTGACTTAGATGAGTAGTGGAAGTCGTATGGGTGAAGTAAAACCTAATTTTAGGTGATCTGGTATAATGGAATGACCAGTGTTGCAATACGAAATCTTTCTAGAGTATCTTTTACGCAAAGTGATCCTTTTCTGGTTAGGCGATGAGAGTTCGACATCAAAAATCTCATGATATTTCTTGCGGAGGTCCAAGTTTACTTTTGCAATTATCTCGCTTTAACACATCATCATCATCTGTCACTCTCTAATACATATGCTTCAAGTGGATTTGGTCATATACTAGCCTGCTTGGAGCTTGATATTATCAGTTGTTTGCTTTATATGCTATGAGTATATACATGTTGGCTTTAGGTTTAGAGTGAGTTAAATTAAATGCTTTGACGGTAGAAGATAGTGCTATGATATTAAGTAATGGAAATTGAATGGGAGCAGTAAAAGTATAATTTTTGGTTGTCAGGTGTAATGACATGTCTTAGCAGGTAATTTGATAATACCTTTTACCAAGATCATGGCGGTTGAGATTGGGTTAAATTTAGTGGTGCTCGAAGTTTATTATATGGGTGGGTAGTGGGTGTGCATAATATAGTAGGAAGCTTTAGTGAATACCGTAATTTTCAACCATCTGACTCTACTAAACACATCTGTGTCGCTCTAACATTAATCTGTTCATACTTGAGGCGGTTAAAATAGCTTGAAATTATCTTATTCATATTGGTCAATGAGGAATTCCACAGGTTTTGTTTACAATTCGCTATATTTTTTTTCGGGTCTGGGATTAACCAATATTTTGAGAATAAATTAAGTTTGATGATGCTTGAAGTTTCTTTTATGTGCGGTGGGTGCGTATAATGTAGTAGGAAGTTTAGTGAATACCATACCTTTCAACCATCCCGCTCTAACACACAACATCTGCCTCGCTCTAACATAAATGCTTGAGGTAGACATGATCGATTACATGCCAGCTTGGAGCTGTGTGTTATCAGTTGTTTGATTTATATGCAATGCCTGCCTAGAATTATCATGTTTGTGTTGGTCTGGTCTGTATACTTGGTAGGTGAGAGCTTTAGCGACAATATGCCATCGTTTACTTGCCAGCTTAGAACTTGGTGATATCAGGTTTTGCTTTATATGCTCTGGCTGTCGAGGGTTATCATGTGTTTAGCTGGGCTAGGTGAATATATATCCCAAAATAGATCATGTGAAACTGCTGCGATATTAGAGTATTTTCTTATCAGGTTGAGAGGGGGTTAAATTTAAAGTTTTGATGAAAGGATGCGATGTTCTAGATGACAACAAAATGAAAGTTTATAAGAATTTGGTAAGATTATGTTCTATAAAAAAATCTAATAAGCAGAAGAAAATTGTGTAATAATCTGGTAAGAGTATGTTCCATACAAAATCTAACAGCCAGAAGAAATTTTGTAAAAATCTGGGTGTCTCTATTGAACCACAGAAGACTTGATTTTTCACAGGTTTACCTGGTAATCACTCTTTTTAAAATTTCGAATGGGATCCTCAAATAAATGATAGTACTGCAGAGTTATCCATTTGAGAACCTTTTTGACATAGCTCATCAGCTGCTTCATTACTCTAGATATCCATATGTCCAGGAACCTAGAATTGGGTGACCATATGCTTATGGATATAGGCTATAGCTTTACAAATACATAGTGGTAAAACAAAATTTTATAAGAATCTGGTAACAGTATGTTCTACCCAAAATCTAATAAGCAGGGAAAATTTTTATTAGAAATTGGTACGTTCTATACAAAATCTAAGTGGCAAAAAGAGAATTGCATGAGATTTGGTTAGTAGTTAGCGTCCTCTTGAATGTGAGTCTGTTTAGATGAATATTGAGGGATTTATAAGAGAATATAATAACATTTTTCTCGATGAGCATAAGAAACAAATTCAAGATTGCTATAACTTTTTAAAATTATATAAAAATATTGAGAAAATCGAAACGAAATGTTATGAGCACCATGTAAGCTGGGCTTGGGCAAGAGATGTTTCAACGGATACAAAAGTGTGAGTTTATGGCCAAATTCGATACAAATGATTACCCAGAAGATAATCATTTCAATTTACCGCTCATGAATAAAAAGATTCCTGGTCTAATGAAGGATGAGCTGAATGGGAAAATCATGAGCGAATTTGTAGGCTGCATCGAATGTTTGAATAACAAGCGAGTATTAACTGCTAATCAGAGCACCATACGATCGCATAACCATAATGTCTACACGATCAGCCAAAAGAAGATTGCATTGAGCCCATATGATAACAATCGGTATATTATGAGTGGGACAACGGATACTCTATTATTAACTGCAAAGCAGTATCGTAATTTCTATTATTTAATTGAAGGTGGTTGATTACTCTTCTCGCGTCTCCCTCCAGGTGATAGAGGAGGTACTGCATTTTCTCCACATTACTTATCTGCGTATTGTTGTGGATTATGCTCGTGAAAATCTCGATAAATGGCTTCCAATCTTTGTAATCACCACTGAACTTTGGTATCTTAATTGGTGGAAGCTTGGGGAAATTACTGCTGTCTCTGCCTTGCTCGATATATTGGAAGGGCAATGCTGAACCCATCATCTTGCTATTTGAGGTCTATTCTACCATTATTGGTGGCTTGTTAGATTCTGTTGTAACCGGTGTGGCTGTACTTGTGGATGTCACGTTTGTCATTGAAGTTGGAGCGGCGTGAAAGGAGATGAAGTTACACGTGTTTCTTCTGGATTGGTTACACGTGTTTCTTCTGGATTGATGGTTTGGGACATAATTAGATATTAATTCAATAGCCTCCTTATATAGTATGTACGTTTTTTCGTATGAATTTCCTTCATGATACGGATGATCCTTAGATACGGGCTTTTGTGGTTGTTCATGGAGAGCCGTGAAAGAGGATCAGTGTTTTTCTAGCTCTTGTAACCTCTTTGCTAAATTGTCTCTCGTTATTCTTTCACCTGTATCTCTTTTGTAGCTCCTCAAATTGACTGAAATTTGTTTGGCTAGCTCGTGTTGAGCCGAGATTATTTTTCTTCTTCGTTGCCATTATTACTTAATGTATAACTATGGCTTTGTCTTTGGAACTGCTTTCTGTAGTCACGGAGAGTACCTCCAAATTCAGTTCGGCTCCCGTAGAAATTTGTTTGTTTTAAAAAAAAAAATCTTAACTGTGTGCTAAGAATTTTGTATTTAATTGGCGTGAAATCTTAACTGAGTGTTAGGATTTTTGGTTTGTTACTGCCGGTGAAATTCTAAAGCAAGTCTTAACAGTGTATTGAGGACTTTTGTCTTTATTTGCCGTAGGTATCTTCACGAGAATCTGATCTGCTGCCGGTTGCTTGTGGGATCGAAGGGACCATGTGCAAGATTCAACTGTGTGTTGAATCAAGATGTTGTTGATGAGGTGCAAAATTCAACCGTGTGTAGAATTGAGCTGCGAGATTTTTAAAAGTCTACTTCAAGATCTATGATTCAACAGTGTGTTAAATCGCATAGGCTTGAAGTGTGTGACTGGTTATATTGCTTTGAATGACTAAGACTCAACAGTGTGTTTTCCATTTTTACGAACTTGTACACCTTGCAGATATTCTTTTGACCACTTTTTCCAAAATTGATCTGTCAACCATTGGACATATTGCCAACGTTTGAGGTAAGTTCTTTTATTAGTGATAGACGTTTCTGGAATTGTCTTTAAATTTCAACCAGCGGTCTGGAATTTACGCAGGCTTCGATTTGACAGACTACGGTTGACAGTTCTTCAAAAGTTAAAATTGGCGTTTTGTAAGGTTCGCTTCATGTCGTTTTTACTGCCTTAACTCCTGGCGCCCATAATCCACAAAACTGTGGGCGCTGATGGTGGGTTGGAATGCCACGTAATGTCTGCAAGCTCTGTGACAGTAGAACTTTCATGTGAAATTGTTTTAATTTGATTAGAAAATTCCTGCTTGCGCCGACGAAGTTCGTGCCGTAATCGGAATAAATATGAGCGCATAAGCCTCGCTTCAACGCAGCGATGAATGCCGCTGTGGTCAATTCCGACACGACTTCAATGTGAATGGCTTTGGTCGCCATACATGCAAAAATGCTTAGATATC
>CAWUPM010001315.1:0-34000 GCA_963924295.1 Dioctria rufipes
TTTAAAATTTGCGACAATAAAAAATTACATTTTGAAAATTTACTATAGAAAAGGCAATCCTGGGCGTATTTAATATTTGCGACAGTAAAAAATAATTTTTTGAAAAATTTACTATAGAAAAGGCAATCCTCGGGCGTATTTAAAATTTGCGACAGCAAAAACTTATTTTTTGAAAAATTTACTATAGAAAAGGCAATCCTGGGCGTATTTAAAATTTGCGACAGTAAAAAATTATTTTTTGAAAAATTTACTATAGAAAATGCAATCCTCGGCGTATTTAAAATTTGCGATAATGAAAAATTATTTTTTGAAAAATTTACTATAGAAAAGGCAATATTCGGCGTATTTAAAATTTGCTACAGTAAAAAATTATTTTTTGAAAAATTTACTATAGAAAAGGCAATCCTCGAGGTTTTTAAAATTTGTTTGAAAAATTTACTATAGAAAAGGCAATCCTCGGCGTATTTAAAATTTGCGACAGCAAAAAATTACATTTTGAAAATTTACTATAGAAAAGGCAATCCTGGGCGTATTTAAAATTTGCGACAGTAAAAAATAATTTTTTGAAAAATTTACTATAGAAAAGGCAATCCTCGGCGTATTTAAAATTTGCGACAGCAAAAACTTATTTTTTGAAAAATTTACTATAGAAAAGGCAATCCTGGGCGTATTTAAAATTTCCGACAGTAAAAAATTATTTTTGGAAAAATTTACTATAGAAAAGGCAATCCTGGGTGTATTTAAAATTTGCGACAATAAAAAATTATTTTTTGAAAAATTTACTATAGAAAAGGCAATCCTCGGCGTATTTAAAATTTGCGACAATAAAAAATTATTTTTTGAAAAAATTACTATAGAAAAGGCAATCCTCGGCGTATTTAAAATTTGCTACAGTAAAAAATAATTTTTTGAAAAATTTACTATAGAAAAGGCAATCCTCGACGTTTTTAAAATTTGCGACAGTAAAAAATTATTTTTTGAAAAATTTACTATAGAAAAGGCATTCCTCGACGTTTTTAAAATTTGCGACAGTAAAAAATTATTTTTTGAAAAATTTACTATAGAAAATGCAATCCTCGTCGTATTTAAAATTTGCGACAATGAAAAATTATTTTTTGAAAAGTTTACTATAGAAAATGCAATCCTCGGCGTATTTAAAATTTGCGACAATGAAAAATTATTTTTTGAAAATTTACTATAGAAAAGGCAATCCTGGGTGTATTTAAAATATGCGACAATAAAAAATAATTTTTTGAAAAATTTACTATAGAAAAGGCAATCCTCGGCGTATTTAAAATTTCCGACAGTAAAAAATTATTTTTTGAAAAATTTACTATAGAAAAGGCAATCCTGGGCGTATTTAAAATTTGCGACAGTAAAAAATTATTTTTTGAAAAATTTACTATAGAAAATGCAATCCTCGGCGTATTTAAAATTTGCGACAATGAAAAATTATTTTTTGAAAAGTTTACTATAGAAAAGGCAATCCTGGGAGTATTTAAAATTTGCGACAGTAAAAAATAATTTTTTGAAAAATTTACTATAGAAAAGGCAATCCTCGGCGTATTTAAAATTTGCGACAGTAAAAAATTATTTTTTGAAAAATTTACTATAGAAACGGCAATCCTCGGCGTATTTAAAATTTCCGACAGTAAGAAATTATTTTTTGAAAAATTTACTATAGAAAAGGCAATACTCGGCGTATTTAAAACTTGCGACAGTAAAAAATTGTTTTTTGAAGAATTTGCTATAGAAAATGCAATCCTCGGCGTATTTAAAATTTGCGACAATAAAAAATTATTTTTTGAAAATTTACTATAGAAAAGGTAATCCTCGGCGTATTTAAAATTTGCGACAGTAAAAAATTATTTTTTGAAAAATTTACTGTAGAAAATGCAATCCTCGGCGTATTTAAAATTTGCGACAGTAAAATGTTATTTTTGGAAAAATTTACTATGGAAAAGGCAATCCTCGACGTTTTTAAAATTTGCGACAGTAAAAAATTATTTTTTGAAAAATTTACTATAGAAAAGGCAATCCTCGACGTTTTTAAAATTTGAGACAGTAAAATGCTATTTTTTGAAAAATTTACTATATAAAAGGCAATCCTCGGCGTATTTAAAATTTGCGACAGTAAAAAATTATTTTTTGAAAAATTTACTATAGAAAAGGCAATCCTCGGCGTATTTAAAATTTCCGACAGTAAAAAATTATTTTTTGAAAAATTTACTATAGAAAAGGCAATCCTCGGCGTATTTAAAATTTGCGACAGTAAAAAATTATTTTTGAAAAATTTACTATAGAAAATGCAATCCTCGGCGTATTTAAAATTTGCGACAATAAAAAATTATTTTTTGAAAAATATACTATAGAAAAGGCAATCCTCGGCGTATTTAAAATTTGCTACAGTAAAAAATTATTTTTTGAAAAAGTTACTATAGAAAAGGCAATCCTCGACGTTTTTAAAATTTGCGACAGTAAAAAATTATTTTTTGAAAAATTTACTATAGAAAAGGCAATCCTCGGCGTATTTAAAATTTGCGACAGTATAAAATTATTTTTTGAAAAATTTACTATAGAAAAGGCAATCCTCGGCGTATTTAAAATTTGCGACAGTAAAAAATTATTTTTTGAAAAATTTACTATAGAAAATGCAATCCTCGGCGTATTTAAAATTTGCTACAGTAAAAAATTATTTTTGGAAAAATTTACTATAGAAAAGGCAATCCTGGGTGTATTTAAAATTTGCGACAATAAAAAATTATTTTTTGAAAAATTTACTATAGAAAAGGCAATCCTCGGCGTATTTAAAATTTGCGACAATAAAAAATTATTTTTTGAAAAAATTACTATAGAAAAGGCAATCCTCGGCGTATTTAAAATTCGCTACAGTAAAAAATTATTTTTTGAAAAATTTACTATAGAAAAGGCAATCCTCGGCGTATTTAAAATTTGCGACAGTAAAAAATTATTTTTTGAAAAATTTACTATAGAAAATGCAATCCTCGGCGTATTTAAAATTTGCGACAATAAAAAATTATTTTTTGAAAAATTTACTATAGAAAAGGCAATCCTCGGCGTATTTAAAATTTGCTACAGTAAAAAATTATTTTTGGAAAAATTTACTATAGAAAAGGCAATCCTGGGTGTATTTAAAATTTGCGACAATAAAAAATTATTTTTTGAAAAATTTACTATAGAAAAGGCAATCCTCGGCGTATTTAAAATTTCCGACAGTAAAAAATTATTTTTTGAAAAATTTACTATAGAAAAGGCAATCCTCGGCGTATTTAAAATTCGCTACAGTAAAAAATTATTTTTTGAAAAATTTACTATAGAAAAGGCAATCCTCGACGTTTTTAAAATTTGCGACAGTAAAAAATTATTTTTTGAAAAATTTACTATAGAAAAGGCAATCCTGGGTGTATTTAAAATTTGCGACAGTAAAAAATTATTTTTTGAAAAATTTACTATAGAAAAGGCAATCCTCGGCGTATTTAAAATTTGCGACAGCAAAAACTTATTTTTTGAAAAATTTACTATAGAAAAGGCAATCCTGGGCGTATTTAAAATTTGCGACAGTAAAAAATTATTTTTTGAAAAATTTACTATAGAAAATGCAATCCTCGGCGTATTTAAAATTTGCGACAATAAAAAATTATTTTTTGAAAAATTTACTATAGAAAAGTCAATCCTCGGCGTATTTAAAATTTGCTACAGTAAAAAATAATTTTTTGAAAAATTTACTATAGAAAAGGCAATCCTCGACGTTTTTAAAATTTGCGACAGTAAAAAATTATTTTTTGAAAAATTTACTATAGAAAAGGCAATCCTCGGCGTATTTAAAATTTGCGACAGTAAAAAATTATTTTTTGAAAAATTTACTATAGAAAAGGCAATCCTCGGCGTATTTAAAATTTGCAACAGTAAAAAATTATTTTTTGAAAAATTTACTATAGAAAATGCAATCCTCGGCGTATTTAAAATTTGCGACAATAAAAAATAACTTTTTGAAAAATTTACTATAGAAAAGGCAATCCTCGACATTTTTAAAATTTGCGACAGTAAAATGTTATTTTTTGAAAAATTTACTATAGAAAAGGCAATACTCGGCGTATTTAAAATTTGCGACAGTAAAAAATTATTTTTTGAAAAATTTACTATAGAAAAGGCAATCCTCGACGTATTCAAAATTTGCGACATTAAAAAATTATTTTTTGAAAAATTTACTATAGAAAATGCAATCCTCGGCGTATTTAAAATTTGCAACAATAAAAAATTATTTTTTGAAAAATTTACTATAGAAAAGGCAATCCTCGGCGTATTTAAAATTTCCGACAGTAAAAAATTATTTTTTGAAAAATTTACTATAGAAAATGCAATCCTCGGCGTATTTAAAATTGGCGACAATAAAAAATTATTTTTTGAAAATTTACTATAGAAAAGGCAATCCTGGGAGTATTTAAAATTTGCGACAGTAAAAAATTATTTTTTGAAAAATTTACTATAGAAAAGGCAATCCTCGGCGTATTTAAAATTTGCGACAGCAAAAACTTATTTTTTGAAAAATTTACTATAGAAAAGGCAACCCTGGGCGTATTTAAAATTTCCGACAGTAAAAAATTATTTTTTGAAAAATTTACTATAGAAAAGGCAATCCTCGGCGTATTTAAAATTTGCTACAGCAAAAAATTATTTTTTGAAAAATTTACTATAGAAAAGGCAATCCTCGAGGTTTTTAAAATTTGCGACAGTAAAAAATTATTTTTTGAAAAATTTACTATAGAAAATGCAATCCTCGGCGTATTTAAAATTTGCGACAATAAAAAATTATTTTTTGAAAATTTACTATATAAAAGGCAATCCTGGGCGTATTTAAAATTTGCCACAGTAAAAAATTATTTTTTGAAAAATTTACTATAGAAAAGGCAATCCTCGGCGTATTTAAAATTTGCGACAGCAAAAACTTATTTTTTGAAAAATTTACTATAGAAAAGGCAATCCTGGGCGTATTTAAAATTTGCGACAGTAAAAAATTATTTTTTGAAAAATTTACTATAGAAAATGCAATCCTCGGCGTATTTAAAATTTGCGACAATGAAAAATTATTTTTTGAAAAGTTTACTATAGAAAAGGCAATCCTCGGCGTATTTAAAATTTGCTACAGTAAAAAATTATTTTTTGAAAAATTTACTATAGAAAAGGCAATCCTCGACGTTTTTAAAATTTGCGACAGTAAAAAATTATTTTTTGAAGAATTTACTATAGAAAATGCAATCCTCGGCGTATTTAAAATTTGCGACAATAAAAAATTATTTTTTGAAAATTTACTATAGAAAAGGCAATCCTGGGAGTATTTAAAATTTGCGACAGTAAAAAATTATTTTTTGAAAAATTTACTATAGAAAAGGCAATCCTCGGCGTATTTAAAATTTGCGACAGCAAAAACTTATTTTTTGAAAAATTTACTATAGAAAAAGGCAATCCTGGGGTCGTATTTAAAATTTCCGACAGTAAAAAATTATTTTTTGAAAAATTTACTATAGAAAAGGCAATCCTCGGCGTATTTAAAATTTCCGACAGTAAAAAATTATTTTTTGAAAAATTTACTATAGAAAAGGCCAATACTCGGGCGTATTTAAAACTTGCGACAGTAAAAAATTATTTTTGAAAATTTGCTATAGAAAATGCAATCCTCGGGCGTATTTAAAATTTGCGACAATAAAAAAATTATTTTTTGAAAATTTACTATAGAAAAGGCAATCCTCGGCGTATTTAAAATTTGCGACAGTAAAAATTATTTTTTGAAAAATTTACTATAGAATATGCAATCCTCGGCGTATTTAAAATTTGACGACAATAAAAAATTATTTTTATGAAAATTTACTATAGAAAAGGCAATCCTGGGCGTATTTAAAATTTGCGACAGTAAAATGTTATTTTGTGAAAAATTTACTATAGAAAAGGCAATCCTCGACGTTTTTAAAATTTGCGACAGTAAAAAATTATTTTTTGAAAAATTTACTATAGAAAAGGCAATCCTCGGCGTATTTAAAATTTGCTACAGTAAAAAATTATTTTTTGAAAAATTTACTATAGAAAAGGCAACCTCGACGTTTTTTAAAATTTGCGACAGTAAAATGTTATTTTTTGAAAAATTTACTATAGAAAAAAAGGCAATCCTCGGCGTATTTAAAATTTGCGACAGTAAAAAATTATTTTTTGAAAAATTTACTATAGAAAAGGCAATCCTCGGCGTATTTAAAATTTCCGACAGTAAAAAATTATTTTTTGAAAAATTTACTATAGAAAAGGCAATCCTCGGCGTATTTAAAATTTGCGACAGTAAAAAATTATTTTTTTTAAAATTTACTATAGAAAATGCAATCCTCGGCGTATTTAAAATTTGCGACAATAAAAAATTATTTTTTGAAAATTTACTATAGAAAAGGCAATCCTGGGCGTATTTAAAATTTGCGACAGTAAAAAATTATTTTTTGAAAAATTTACTATAGAAAAGGCAATCCTCGGCGTATTTTAAAATTTGCGACAGCAAAAACTAATTTTTTGAAAAATTTACTATAGAAAAGGCAATCCTGGGCGTATTTAAAATTGGCGACAGTAAAAAATTATTTTTTGAAAAATTTACTATAGAAAAGGCAATCCTCGACGTTTTTTAAAAGTTTTGCGACAGTCAAATATTTTTTTTTTTTAAATTTACTATAGAAATTGCAATCCACGGCGTATTTAAAATTTGCGACAATAAAAAATTATTTTTTGAAAATTTACTATAGAAAAGAGGCAATCCTGGGCGTATTTAAAATTTGCGACAGTAAAAAATTATTTTTTGAAAAATTTACTATAGAAAAGGCAATCCTCGGCGTATTTAAAATTTGCGACAGCAAAAACTTATTTTTTGAAAAATTTACTATAGAAAAGGCAATACTCGACGTTTTTAAAATTTGCGACAGTAAAAAATTATTTTTTTTAAAATTTACTATAGAAAATGCAATCCTCGGCGTATTTAAAATTTGCAACAATGAAAAATTATTTTTTGAAAAATTTACTATAGAAAAGGCAATATTCGGCGTATTTAAAATTTGCTACAGTAAAAAATTATTTTTTGAAAATTTTACTATAGAAAAGGCAATCCTCGACGTTTTTAAAGTTTGCGACAGTCAAATATTATTTTTTTTTAAATTTACTATAGAAATTGCAATCCACGGCGTATTTAAAATTTGCGACAATAAAAAATTATTTTTTGAAAATTTACTATAGAAAAGGCAATCCTGGGCGTATTTAAAATTTGCGACAGTAAAAAATTATTTTTTGAAAAATTTACTATAGAAAAGGCAATCCTCGGCGTATTTAAAATTTGCGACAGCAAAAACTTATTTTTTGAAAAATTTACTATAGAAAAGGCAATCCTGGGCGTATTTAAAATTTGTGACAGTAAAAAATTATTTTTTGAAAAATTTACTATAGAAAATGCAATCCTCGGCGTATTTAAAATTTGCGATAATGAAAAATTATTTTTTGAAAAATTTACTATAGAAAAGGCAATATTCGGCGTATTTAAAATTTGCTACAGTAAAAAATTCTTTTTTGAAAAATTTACTATAGAAAAGGCAATCCTCGAGGTTTTTAAAATTTGCGACAGTAAAATATAATTTTTTGAAAAATTTACTATAGAAAATGCAATCCTCGGCGTATTTAAAATTTGCGACAATAAAAAATTACATTTTGAAAATTTACTATAGAAAAGGCAATCCTGGGCGTATTTAATATTTGCGACAGTAAAAAATAATTTTTTGAAAAATTTACTATAGAAAAGGCAATCCTCGGCGTATTTAAAATTTGCGACAGCAAAAACTTATTTTTTGAAAAATTTACTATAGAAAAGGCAATCCTGGGCGTATTTAAAATTTGCGACAGTAAAAAATTATTTTTTGAAAAATTTACTATAGAAAATGCAATCCTCGGCGTATTTAAAATTTGCGATAATGAAAAATTATTTTTTGAAAAATTTACTATAGAAAAGGCAATATTCGGCGTATTTAAAATTTGCTACAGTAAAAAATTATTTTTTGAAAAATTTACTATAGAAAAGGCAATCCTCGAGGTTTTTAAAATTTGCGACAGTAAAATATAATTTTTTGAAAAATTTACTATAGAAAAGGCAATCCTCGGCGTATTTAAAATTTGCGACAGCAAAAAATTATATTTTGAAAATTTACTATAGAAAAGGCAATCCTGGGCGTATTTAAAATTTGCGACAGTAAAAAATAATTTTTTGAAAAATTTACTATAGAAAAGGCAATCCTCGGCGTATTTAAAATTTGCGACAGCAAAAACTTATTTTTTGAAAAATTTACTATAGAAAAGGCAATCCTGGGCGTATTTAAAATTTCCGACAGTAAAAAATTATTTTTGGAAAAATTTACTATAGAAAAGGCAATCCTGGGTGTATTTAAAATTTGCGACAATAAAAAATTATTTTTTGAAAAATTTACTATAGAAAAGGCAATCCTCGGCGTATTTAAAATTTGCGACAATAAAAAATTATTTTTTGAAAAAATTACTATAGAAAAGGCAATCCTCGGCGTATTTAAAATTTGCTACAGTAAAAAATAATTTTTTGAAAAATTTACTATAGAAAAGGCAATCCTCGACGTTTTTAAAATTTGCGACAGTAAAAAATTATTTTTTGAAACATTTACTATAGAAAAGGCATTCCTCGACGTTTTTAAAATTTGCGACAGTAAAAAATTATTTTTTGAAAAATTTACTATAGAAAATGCAATCCTCGTCGTATTTAAAATTTGCGACAATAAAAAATTATTTTTTGAAAATTTACTATAGAAAAGGCAATCCTGGGTGTATTTAAAATATGCGACAATAAAAAATAATTTTTTGAAAAATTTACTATAGAAAAGGCAATCCTCGGCGTATTTAAAATTTCCGACAGTAAAAAATTATTTTTTGAAAAATTTACTATAGAAAAGGCAATCCTGGGCGTATTTAAAATTTGCGACAGTAAAAAATTATTTTTTGAAAAATTTACTATAGAAAATGCAATCCTCGGCGTATTTAAAATTTGCGACAATGAAAAATTATTTTTTGAAAAGTTTACTATAGAAAAGGCAATCCTGGGAGTATTTAAAATTTGCGACAGTAAAAAATAATTTTTTGAAAAATTTACTATAGAAAAGGCAATCCTCGGCGTATTTAAAATTTGCGACAGTAAAAAATTATTTTTTGAAAAATTTACTATAGAAACGGCAATCCTCGGCGTATTTAAAATTTCCGACAGTAAAAAATTATTTTTTGAAAAATTTACTATAGAAAAGGCAATACTCGGCGTATTTAAAACTTGCGACAGTAAAAAATTGTTTTTTGAAGAATTTGCTATAGAAAATGCAATCCTCGGCGTATTTAAAATTTGCGACAATAAAAAATTATTTTTTGAAAATTTACTATAGAAAAGGTAATCCTCGGCGTATTTAAAATTTGCGACAGTAAAAAATTATTTTTTGAAAAATTTACTGTAGAAAATGCAATCCTCGGCGTATTTAAAATTTGCGACAGTAAAATGTTATTTTTGGAAAAATTTACTATGGAAAAGGCAATCCTCGACGTTTTTAAAATTTGCGACAGTAAAAAATTATTTTTTGAAAAATTTACTATAGAAAAGGCAATCCTCGACGTTTTTAAAATTTGAGACAGTAAAATGCTATTTTTTGAAAAATTTACTATATAAAAGGCAATCCTCGGCGTATTTAAAATTTGCGACAGTAAAAAATTATTTTTTGAAAAATTTACTATAGAAAAGGCAATCCTCGGCGTATTTAAAATTTCCGACAGTAAAAAATTATTTTTTGAAAAATTTACTATAGAAAAGGCAATCCTCGGCGTATTTAAAATTTGCGACAGTAAAAAATTATTTTTTGAAAAATTTACTACAGAAAATGCAATCCTCGGCGTATTTAAAATTTGCGACAATAAAAAATTATTTTTTGAAAAATGTACTATAGAAAAGGCAATCCTCGGCGTATTTAAAATTTGCTACAGTAAAAAATTATTTTTTGAAAAAGTTACTATAGAAAAGGCAATCCTCGACGTTTTTAAAATTTGCGACAGTAAAAAATTATTTTTTGAAAAATTTACTATAGAAAAGGCAATCCTCGGCGTATTTAAAATTTGCGACAGTATAAAATTATTTTTTGAAAAATTTACTATAGAAAAGGCAATCCTCGGCGTATTTAAAATTTGCGACAGTAAAAAATTATTTTTTGAAAAATTTACTATAGAAAATGCAATCCTCGGCGTATTTAAAATTTGCGACAATAAAAAATTATTTTTTGAAAAATTTACTATAGAAAAGGCAATCCTCGGCGTATTTAAAATTTGCTACAGTAAAAAATTATTTTTGGAAAAATTTACTATAGAAAAGGCAATCCTGGGTGTATTTAAAATTTGCGACAATAAAAAATTATTTTTTGAAAAATTTACTATAGAAAAGGCAATCCTCGGCGTATTTAAAATTTGCGACAATAAAAAATTATTTTTTGAAAAAATTACTATAGAAAAGGCAATCCTCGGCGTATTTAAAATTTGCTACAGTAAAAAATTATTTTTTGAAAAATTTACTATAGAAAAGGCAATCCTCGACGTTTTTAAAATTTGCGACAGTAAAAAATTATTTTTTGAAAAATTTACTATAGAAAAGGCAACCCTCGACGTTTTTAAAATTTGCGACAGTAAAAAATTATTTTTTGAAAAATTTACTATAGAAAATGCAATCCTCGTCGTATTTAAAATTTGCGACAATAAAAAATTATTTTTTGAAAATTTACTATAGAAAAGGCAATCCTGGGTGTATTTAAAATTTGCGACAATAAAAAATTATTTTTTGAAAAATTTACTATAGAAAAGGCAATCCTCGGCGTATTTAAAATTTCCGACAGTAAAAAATTATTTTTTGAAAAATTTACTATAGAAAAGGCAATCCTCGGCGTATTTAAAATTCGCTACAGTAAAAAATTATTTTTTGAAAAATTTACTATAGAAAAGGCAATCCTCGACGTTTTTAAAATTTGCGACAGTAAAAAATTATTTTTTGAAAAATTTACTATAGAAAAGGCAATCCTGGGTGTATTTAAAATTTGCGACAGTAAAAAATTATTTTTTGAAAAATTTACTATAGAAAAGGCAATCCTCGGCGTATTTAAAATTTGCGACAGCAAAAACTTATTTTTTGAAAAATTTACTATAGAAAAGGCAATCCTGGGCGTATTTAAAATTTGCGACAGTAAAAAATTATTTTTTGAAAAATTTACTATAGAAAATGCAATCCTCGGCGTATTTAAAATTTGCGACAATAAAAAATTATTTTTTGAAAAATTTACTATAGAAAAGTCAATCCTCGGCGTATTTAAAATTTGCTACAGTAAAAAATAATTTTTTGAAAAATTTACTATAGAAAAGGCAATCCTCGACGTTTTTAAAATTTGCGACAGTAAAAAATTATTTTTTGAAAAATTTACTATAGAAAAGGCAATCCTCGGCGTATTTAAAATTTGCGACAGTAAAAAATTATTTTTTTTAAAATTTACTATAGAAAAGGCAATCCTCGGCGTATTTAAAATTTGCAACAGTAAAAAATTATTTTTTGAAAAATTTACTATAGAAAATGCAATCCTCGGCGTATTTAAAATTTGCGACAATAAAAAATATCTTTTTGAAAAATTTACTATAGAAAAGGCAATCCTCGACGTTTTTAAAATTTGCGACAGTAAAATGTTATTTTTTGAAAAATTTACTATAGAAAAGGCAATACTCGGCGTATTTAAAATTTGCGACAGTAAAAAATTATTTTTTGAAAAATTTACTATAGAAAAGGCAATCCTCGACGTATTCAAAATTTGCGACATTAAAAAATTATTTTTTGAAAAATTTACTATAGAAAATGCAATCCTCGGCGTATTTAAAATTTGCAACAATAAAAAATTATTTTTTGAAAAATTTACTATAGAAAAGGCAATCCTCGGCGTATTTAAAATTTCCGACAGTAAAAAATTATTTTTTGAAAAATTTACTATAGAAAATGCAATCCTCGGCGTATTTAAAATTGGCGACAATAAAAAATTATTTTTTAAAAGGCAATCCTGGGAGTATTTAAAATTTGCGACAGTAAAAAATTATTTTTTGAAAAATTTACTATAGAAAAGGCAATCCTCGGCGTATTTAAAATTTGCGACAGCAAAAACTTATTTTTTGAAAAATTTACTATAGAAAAGGCAACCCTGGGCGTATTTAAAATTTCCGACAGTAAAAAATTATTTTTTGAAAAATTTACTATAGAAAAGGCAATCCTCGGCGTATTTAAAATTTGCTACAGCAAAAAATTATTTTTTGAAAAATTTACTATAGAAAAGGCAATCCTCGAGGTTTTTAAAATTTGCGACAGTAAAAAATTATTTTTTGAAAAATTTACTATAGAAAATGCAATCCTCGGCGTATTTAAAATTTGCGACAATAAAAAATTATTTTTTGAAAATTTACTATATAAAAGGCAATCCTGGGCGTATTTAAAATTTGCGACAGTAAAAAATTATTTTTTGAAAAATTTACTATAGAAAAGGCAATCCTCGGCGTATTTAAAATTTGCGACAGCAAAAACTTATTTTTTGAAAAATTTACTATAGAAAAGGCAATCCTGGGCGTATTTAAAATTTGCGACAGTAAAAAATTATTTTTTGAAAAATTTACTATAGAAAATGCAATCCTCGGCGTATTTAAAATTTGCGACAATGAAAAATTATTTTTTGAAAAGTTTACTATAGAAAAGGCAATCCTCGGCGTATTTAAAATTTGCTACAGTAAAAAATTATTTTTTGAAAAATTTACTATAGAAAAGGCAATCCTCGACGTTTTTAAAATTTGCGACAGTAAAAAATTATTTTTTGAAGAATTTACTATAGAAAATGCAATCCTCTTCGTATTTAAAATTTGCGACAATAAAAAATTATTTTTTGAAAATTTACTATAGAAAAGGCAATCCTGGGAGTATTTAAAATTTGCGACAGTAAAAAATTATTTTTTGAAAACTTTACTATAGAAAAGGCAATCCTCGGCGTATTTAAAATTTGCGACAGCAAAAACTTATTTTTTGAAAAATTTACTATAGAAAAGGCAATCCTGGGCGTATTTAAAATTTCCGACAGTAAAAAATTATTTTTTGAAAAATTTACTATAGAAAAGGCAATCCTCGGCGTATTTAAAATTTCCGACAGTAAAAAATTATTTTTTGAAAAATTTACTATAGAAAAGGCAATACTCGGCGTATTTAAAACTTGCGACAGTAAAAAATTATTTTTGAAAAATTTGCTATAGAAAATGCAATCCTCGGCGTATTTAAAATTTGCGACAATAAAAAATTATTTTTTGAAAATTTACTATAGAAAAGGCAATCCTCGGCGTATTTAAAATTTGCGACAGTAAAAAATTATTTTTTGAAAAATTTACTATAGAATATGCAATCCTCGGCGTATTTAAAATTTGCGACAATAAAAAATTATTTTTATGAAAATTTACTATAGAAAAGGCAATCCTGGGCGTATTTAAAATTTGCGACAGTAAAATGTTATTTTGTGAAAAATTTACTATAGAAAAGGCAATCCTCGACGTTTTTAAAATTTGCGACAGTAAAAAATTATTTTTTGAAAAATTTACTATAGAAAAGGCAATCCTCGGCGTATTTAAAATTTGCTACAGTAAAAAATTATTTTTTGAAAAATTTACTATAGAAAAGGCAACCTCGACGTTTTTAAAATTTGCGACAGTAAAATGTTATTTTTTGAAAAATTTACTATAGAAAAAAAGGCAATCCTCGGCGTATTTAAAATTTGCGACAGTAAAAAATTATTTTTTGAAAAATTTACTATAGAAAAGGCAATCCTCGGCGTATTTAAAATTTCCGACAGTAAAAAATTATTTTTTGAAAAATTTACTATAGAAAAGGCTGTAGTATCTTTTAATTTTTAAAGAAAAACCTGGGAGCAGTCGTGTGACTTTGACTCCACTGGAGCGGCTATTAACAGCTCAGACTCCGAGATAAAATGGGGGTATGAATAGTAGGAGCAGCTGTACAGCTTAGTACTCCTATGTGGAATAATACACGACGGTTTGTAACTTTCTCGATAAATCAAGAGAACTGAATGAATTCAATTTATTGATCGTTCTTAGCCTATATATACATAATTAGTAACCTATGGTACCCTATTCTTACTATTCTAAATGCTGACGCTGGGCGAGTAAGCAATGTGCATAAAATTATGATGACATGCATTTACGCGTGAAACCCCTTGACGATGAATCGTTTGGGTCAGTGGTGCAATCGCTTGCTTGTTGCAAATAAATGTATGTCATTATTATCATCAATTATTTTCGATTATGAATGGTGTTGTAATAAATTTGTGCTGATTAATTTTAGCGTTTTACATTTGTTGTGAAATTTGTGTTTACAGCTTTTTAGTGTTGTTTGTATTTATGGTATTAAATGTATATCACACCTTTCCCCCTTAGGAAAAAAAAAAAATTTGTGTTTACCTAAATTTTTTTTTTTTTTTTTTTTTTTTTTTTTTTTTTTTTTTTTTTTTTTTTTGTAGTTTGTTTACGTTAAACCTTAATTGTTTGCTCGCCGCAATGAAGCATTTTATCGCTTATGTATACTAATAGTTCATATGGTATGTTTTTGTATGTAGCTGATTATAATGAGTCTTAATTCCTAGTCGTATTTACATATACCTACTTATATATAGTTTATTATTATAGCTCTTAATTGCTCAATGGCATTAGTAATTGGGATCTTTATTGTTTACGTTTACTTATCTAGTTGATTACAATAATTCTTATTTGTCTACACCGGTGTGTAATCTAATTTAACATGCTAGAGATAGTTAGAATAATAGTACATAATTTTTAATTTTCTATCTTTCTTAGCCTATTCTTATGTATTTTGATTTTGTTCTTATTTATATCTTCGATAATGCAATTTACGTTGTCTATTGATTTAATTATATAAGGTCCGTTGTATAGAGGATCTAGTTTTCGTCTATTTTGTACTGTCATTAGTACTTTGTCGCCTACTTTGATTGATATTGGTTTGCAATTAGCATCCTTGACTTGCTTTCTTCGCACTTTAGATGCCTGGAGGTATTGTTTTGCCTTACCTATGGCTTGTTGAAGTCTGTATTTCATCTCTTTACTATACAGGTCATAATTATACACGGGATCTGGTCTATCAATTGTGAGTTCTGAAGGTAGGTCTATATTTTTGGCAAATATGAGTTCGAATGGTGTGTAGCCATGTACGGTGTTTGGTGTGGTGTTGTAGCAGAATGCGTAATATGGAATCCATGTATCCCAATCGTCTCTATTGTCATTAACAAAACATCTGAGATATTCATTTAGGCACTTGTGGTTTCTTTCTAGTGCTCCGATCGTTTCGGGATGTGCGGCGGTCGCGAACAGTTGTTTTATTTTCAGTATATTACATACTTCCGCAAAAACCTGGTTTTTGTATTCCGTTCCTAGATCAGTTTTAATTTTGCTCATAGGTCCGTATGTTAGTATGAACCCATTCACTATGGCTCTTGCTATGGAATTTGCTTCCTTGTCCTTTGTGGGTATTATTACTATATACTTGCTTAGATCGCATTGCATTGTTACTGCGTATCTGTTATCGTTGGTGGTTTTTGTAAATGGGCCGACTGTGTCAATGGATACAATGTCGAAAACTTTTGTTGGTGTTGTAGTTATTTCCATATGCTCTTTATTATGCTTTTGGTGCTTATTTTTCGCACAAAGCTCGCATCTGTTTATATATTTTGCTATTGTTTTCCTCATTTTCTTCCATTTGTACATTTCCTTCAGCTTTTTATACAGTCTTGATTGACCCAGATGTCCTCCTGTAGGTGTGGAGTGATAGTTATGTAGGATTTCGTTTATTTTCGTTGTTTCTGATATGTACCGTTGCGGTTTGAAAATTTTAACGTTTATATTTTTTAATACTTTGTTTCCTAGGATTTTAAATGCGGTTAAATTAATTATTTTAAATATCTCGCTTTCTGCAGAAAGTTTCAGAGTCTTGGTCTGAAATTGTTTATATATATCATTATCCAATACTTCGAGTACCTGCTCTAGTGCGGGCTCTACTGGTTGGTTGTTTTTTATATTTATATACCGCTTATATTTTATTTCATACTTGTGCACTATATTTATTTCTATTTGTGTTTCTTTATTACTGCAGTTCTCAATTTTTACTTTTAGTTCAGGTAATTTGGCTATCTTTGTTGGAGATGGTATCTCCCAAACGCGCAGTTGATCAGGCTGCGGGACTATAGGAGTATTTTTCATTTCATCGGACATTATGTTTTGTTCTTTTTGTTTTTTCATTGCTCGGGTTTGGACGCGTCGGACATTGATTTCCTTCAAATCATTAATGTCAAGTTGTATTCTTGATAACGCGTCGGGTCCGTTATTTCCTTTTCCTTTAATGTATTTGACTTCGAAATCGAATTCCTCTAAATCTAACCTCATTCGTGTTAGTTTAGATGATGGGTTTTTCATGCCAAAAAGATATGTTAAGGGTCGATGGTCTGTTCTTATTGTGAATTTTCTGCCATAAACATAAGGCTTAAAATGTATAATTGCCCAATGTATTGCTGCGAGTTCCTTTTCAATTACTGACTTATTTTTTTCTCCGGCAGTAAATGTTTTACTAGCGTATGCGATTGGGTGTTCTGTTCCGTCGACACTTTGTGATAAGATTGCTCCACATGCAGCATTCGAGGCGTCTGTGGAAATGATGAATTGGGTTTTGAAATCAGGGTGCTGCAGTATTATTGGGGATATCAAACTTGATTTGAGAGCATCGAAAGATTTTTGTTGGATTTCTGCCCATTCAAATTTTGTGTTTTTCCGGAGTAGTTTGTTTAACGGTAGTGCTATTTCTGCAAAGTTGGGGATGAAACGGCGGTAATAATTACAGAATGCTACGAATCGTCTGACTTCGTCGGCGTTTTTTGGGATAGGATAATTTTTAACTACCTCGTATTTTGAACTGTCTGGGCTTATGCCTTGTGCTGATATTCGATGTCCAAGATAGGTGACTTCGGTTTGGAAAAATTTGCATTTTTCAGGATTTAATTTGAGATTACGCTCTCGTAATCTGTTAAATACTGTTTGCAAGTTTTTTATATGGTGTGACTGTGAACATCCGACGACTATGATGTCGTCAATGTACAGAAAGGCTATTTCCGGTGGTAGACCCGTCATGGCGATGGTCATCATCCTTTGGAAACTATTTGGACTTATATTAAGTCCGAAAGGAAGTCGTGTATACTGGTAGTGACCTTGGTTAGTTGAAAAAGCTGTGAACTTTCTAGAAGATTCCTCTAATGGTATTTGGTGGAATCCGGACATAAGGTCAAGTGTAGAGAAGTATTTGGCTCGGCCCATTTGGTCGAGTATCTCTTCTATACGCGGTAAGGAAAATTTATCTGCCAGAACTTTTTTATTAAGATTCCTAAAATCAACTACTAAACGCCATTTTTTATTTTGGTTGTTGGATTTTTTGGGTACTAGTAGTATTGGAGAATTAAAATGAGAAACAGAGTTCTCTATTATTCCGTCTACTAGCATTTTGTCTACCTGCCTATTAATCTCGGTTTTGTGTGCTTCTGGTATTCGGTAGTTTTTTGTGTATACTGCTCTATTATCAGTTAGTTCTATATTTTGTTTGTAGAAGTTATTGGTTGTTAGATGTTCACTTTCTAACGCAAATATGTCTTCATATTCTCGGCATAATTCTTCGAATTGAAGTTTGGCGTAGTTTGGAATGCTGTTTAAGTTTAATTTGGAGATAACTTGTTCTGTTCTTTTTGATTTTATTGTGTCTGTATTAATGACGTTAAAGTCTGAGAGTGGTTGTGTTATTATGTCGGAATGTTGTAGTGTGGTGGTTTTGTTTGTAGTGTTTAGTATCCTGACTAGTGGGTAATTTTGTGAAGTTACTGATCCTGCAATGAATATGCCTGGGTGGATTTCTTGTCCAATGATTACCATATCATTGGCACCTTCTTGTTTTTTAACCTTGAACTTTCTTATTATTTCACATCGGGGTGGTATGATAATAGAATTTTCGGATGGACCATTCAGTATTGGGATCTCTGCCGAACTTTCAGGTGTGTTTAATGTAAGGGTCCACGTATCATAATCGATAGTGGTCTTGAATTTTGTTAGGAAATCTAGTCCTAAAATTGCATCAGCCCCGAGGGAGAAATCATCTTCTACTATCTGGAATAAATGTTCGACCGCAAACTGGTCGTTAAAATGTAATTTTGTGTATGTTGCCCCAATCGACTGCCTCTTAGTATCCGTAACCCCTTGGATAATACAAGTGTTTTTAGGATAGTAAAGTTGGTCTTTATTAATTTTTCCCCTCTTGAATATGGATATTTCTGCCCCTGTGTCTACAATCAGAGTACATACTGACCCGCACATGTCGACATACGCTTTAATAAAGTTTGTTAAGGATAGGTTTAGGCAATGTATTCTTGGCTTGAATTCGTCGCAGCCCCCAACCGTGTTGTTTCTTCCTCTGGTTGGGGGGCTTGATATTCCCCCGATTCGAAGTAGTTTACATTTCTTCTTTGATTATAGGTATTATTATTATTTGCTCGCAGATTATTCTGGTAGCGACTACTGTTATTTGGTGCAGCATTACCGAAATATCTTTTATCGCGGTGGTTATATTGATTTCGTGGGTGGTTTTGTCTATTATTGGCTGCCATATTTCTATTGTACTGTTGTTTGGGCCAGCGCTCCCTGTTCCTGTTAAAATTATTTTGATTGTTGAACCCTTGCGTATTATTATAATGAAACTTTCTTGATGGGTTGGTATTATAATGCAGGACACTGCTTGGCTGCGGCTTATCTACTGCTATTGCCTTCGCTGCTAATTCTGAAAGTGTTCCTAGGCTACTAGCTTTTAGTATAATCGCTGTTTCTGTATTGGCAACATTGTTCATAAATGACTGTATTGAAAATTTTTCGGCCAATTTTTCAGCTGCTTCTCCAGCTGCTACTTTCTCTGTTATAAAGGCTCTAGTCAGCTGGCCTGATAGATTTTCTATCTGATTGGAAAAGTCTGCAAGTTTTCTGTTACCTTGCTGGCATGATCGCAGTTGTGCCAGAATAGCATCTGACGATAATTTTGCCGAAAATTTTTCTTTTAATTTGGCTTTGATCGTTGATACTGTATTTGTGCCCTCCGATATTACGTACTTGGCTTTTCCAGTTATACGTGTCTTGATGAATTTGATCATGATGGTTTTATGTTCGTTTGCTGTTAACTCGTCTAGTAGTTCCATAGACTCGATAAAAGAATCAGTTTCATCCAGCTTTCCATCGTAGGGTTGTATGAGCGATGTAGCTGTTTTTATGTCAAAACCCATCTTTGTTTGTTTTTGTGTATTTATGTTTTCTAAGATTTTGTTTGCTATACTTTCAATTTCTTCGTAGATAACTTTTATCTTCAATATTGTTTCGACGTCCGCTTGTTTAAGTGCGTTTTCTTTTGCCTTGGCACAGAGTTGATTTGTTAACTTTTCTTTCTCTTGCAGAGTTTTCTCAGAATATGGACGGTTTTTACTTTTCTTAAAATTGTCCAGAATATTTTCTAGTTCGTCCTTAATCTTTATAAGTGCTTCCATTTATCAGACGGTTGATATGTTTAATTTTGCTGGGGTACTGAGGTATCTTTTTCTTAAACCCCTCCTATGATCTTTGTACAGTATGTATACAAATTCAATGATTTTAATTGCAACCAATATGCATAAAATTATTATTATCTGATTATTCTCGACCGAAACTGTATCCTCTATAATTAGATTATTAACAATTTCCCCGTTGTTATCTGAAGTTTTGGATTGCGTTTTACCCATTACTGAAAATGTTTCGCTTATTTCCAACAACGTCAAGCAAACAGCAAAAGAAAAAAAATTTTTTTTTTTTTTTTTTTTTTTTTTTTTTTTTTTTTTTTTTTTTTTTACATATTAATTATTTAATTATTATTATACCTTTATACTACGCTACTTCTACTTTATATTTTAAAAAAAATAAATTTTAAATTAGATCATTAAACCCTTATCTCTTCCTTTTGATGACGTTCAGTTGTTTTTTTGTCAATATTATTAGTTTGTTGTATTTTTCCCGTTCCTCCTCAGTTGCTGCTAACTCGACAAGTACCTTGTAATTTTGAAGTTCCTGTGCAATTTTTTGTCTCTTGCCTCCTCTTTTTCGTGGTTTTGTCTCCTGAGTTTTTACACTGCTTGTGTTTCTGCTTCTATACTCCTCGATGGTGATTCTTTTTGGACCCGCTTCGTATGGTGGAGGATTTTCGTTGTCCAGCCTTGATTTGGGGATGTACGGCGTCGGCTTCTTATTTACTGGATACAGTGTTATGCCTTCTATATTCCTCTCTGGTATCTTCTTAGTTTCTTCAATAGTCTTGAAAATGTGATTGAAGATGGCATCTATCTCGTTCATACTAAAATTTCTTCTGATTGGTACTGGTAGTGGATGTAGTCGTCTTCGCAGTTTTTTGGTGGTTGTTACTATGTCACCGTATAAGTTTCTATTATTTATGAAAATTCCCAGCTGCACTTTTGATGATGATATTATGGTCTGCAGATTCGCAAAGTTACAAATTTCGCAGTTTCTACGATGTCACGGTCGCCATGTAGTATCTTTTAATTTTTAAAGAAAAACCTGGGAGCAGTCGTGTGACTTTGACTCCACTGGAGCGGCTATTAACAGCTCAGACTCCGAGATAAAATGGGGGTATGAATAGTAGGAGCAGCTGTACAGCTTAGTACTCCTATGTGGAATAATACACGACGGTTTGTAACTTTCTCGATAAATCAAGAGAACTGAATGAATTCAATTTATTGATCGTTCTTAGCCTATATATACATAATTAGTAACCTATGGTACCCTATTCTTACTATTCTAAATGCTGACGCTGGGCGAGTAAGCAATGTGCATAAAATTATGATGACATGCATTTACGCGTGAAACCCCTTGACGATGAATCGTTTGGGTCAGTGGTGCAATCGCTTGCTTGTTGCAAATAAATGTATGTCATTATTATCATCAATTATTTTCGATTATGAATGGTGTTGTAATAAATTTGTGCTGATTAATTTTAGCGTTTTACATTTGTTGTGAAATTTGTGTTTACAGCTTTTTAGTGTTGTTTGTATTTATGGTATTAAATGTATATCACAAGGCAATCCTCGGCGTATTTAAAATTTGCGACAGTAAAAAATTATTTTTTTTAAAATTTACTATAGAAAATGCAATCCTCGGCGTATTTAAAATTTGCGACAATAAAAAATTATTTTTTGAAAATTTACTATAGAAAAGGCAATCCTGGGCGTATTTAAAATTTGCGACAGTAAAAAATTATTTTTTGAAAAATTTACTATAGAAAAGGCAATCCTCGGCGTATTTAAAATTTGCGACAGCAAAAACTAATTTTTTGAAAAATTTACTATAGAAAAGGCAATCCTGGGCGTATTTAAAATTGGCGACAGTAAAAAATTATTTTTTGAAAAATTTACTATAGAAAAGGCAATCCTCGACGTTTTTAAAGTTTGCGACAGTCAAATATTATTTTTTTTTAAATTTACTATAGAAATTGCAATCCACGGCGTATTTAAAATTTGCGACAATAAAAAATTATTTTTTGAAAATTTACTATAGAAAAGGCAATCCTGGGCGTATTTAAAATTTGCGACAGTAAAAAATTATTTTTTGAAAAGTTTACTATAGAAAAGGCAATCCTCGGCGTATTTAAAATTTGCGACAGCAAAAACTTATTTTTTGAAAAATTTACTATAGAAAAGGCAATACTCGACGTTTTTAAAATTTGCGACAGTAAAAAATTATTTTTTTTAAAATTTACTATAGAAAATGCAATCCTCGGCGTATTTAAAATTTGCAACAATGAAAAATTATTTTTTGAAAAATTTACTATAGAAAAGGCAATATTCGGCGTATTTAAAATTTGCTACAGTAAAAAATTATTTTTTGAAAATTTTACTATAGAAAAGGCAATCCTCGACGTTTTTAAAGTTTGCGACAGTCAAATATTATTTTTTTTTAAATTTACTATAGAAATTGCAATCCACGGCGTATTTAAAATTTGCGACAATAAAAAATTATTTTTTGAAAATTTACTATAGAAAAGGCAATCCTGGGCGTATTTAAAATTTGCGACAGTAAAAAATTATTTTTTGAAAAATTTACTATAGAAAAGGCAATCCTCGGCGTATTTAAAATTTGCGACAGCAAAAACTTATTTTTTGAAAAATTTACTATAGAAAAGGCAATCCTGGGCGTATTTAAAATTTGCGACAGTAAAAAATTATTTTTTGAAAAATTTACTATAGAAAATGCAATCCTCGGCGTATTTAAAATTTGCGATAATGAAAAATTATTTTTTGAAAAATTTACTATAGAAAAGGCAATATTCGGCGTATTTAAAATTTGCTACAGTAAAAAATTCTTTTTTGAAAAATTTACTATAGAAAAGGCAATCCTCGAGGTTTTTAAAATTTGCGACAGTAAAATATAATTTTTTGAAAAATTTACTATAGAAAATGCAATCCTCGGCGTATTTAA
Organism: Dioctria rufipes; assembly: GCA_963924295.1. Taxonomy (NCBI): domain Eukaryota; kingdom Metazoa; phylum Arthropoda; class Insecta; order Diptera; family Asilidae; genus Dioctria; species Dioctria rufipes. The sequence continues at coordinate 22,753 of CAWUPM010001315.1, forward strand.
AATTTGCGACAATAAAAAATTACATTTTGAAAATTTACTATAGAAAAGGCAATCCTGGGCGTATTTAATATTTGCGACAGTAAAAAATAATTTTTTGAAAAATTTACTATAGAAAAGGCAATCCTCGGCGTATTTAAAATTTGCGACAGCAAAAACTTATTTTTTGAAAAATTTACTATAGAAAAGGCAATCCTGGGCGTATTTAAAATTTGCGACAGTAAAAAATTATTTTTTGAAAAATTTACTATAGAAAATGCAATCCTCGGCGTATTTAAAATTTGCGATAATGAAAAATTATTTTTTGAAAAATTTACTATAGAAAAGGCAATATTCGGCGTATTTAAAATTTGCTACAGTAAAAAATTATTTTTTGAAAAATTTACTATAGAAAAGGCAATCCTCGAGGTTTTTAAAATTTGCGACAGTAAAATATAATTTTTTGAAAAATTTACTATAGAAAAGGCAATCCTCGGCGTATTTAAAATTTGCGACAGCAAAAAATTATATTTTGAAAATTTACTATAGAAAAGGCAATCCTGGGCGTATTTAAAATTTGCGACAGTAAAAAATAATTTTTTGAAAAATTTACTATAGAAAAGGCAATCCTCGGCGTATTTAAAATTTGCGACAGCAAAAACTTATTTTTTGAAAAATTTACTATAGAAAAGGCAATCCTGGGCGTATTTAAAATTTCCGACAGTAAAAAATTATTTTTGGAAAAATTTACTATAGAAAAGGCAATCCTGGGTGTATTTAAAATTTGCGACAATAAAAAATTATTTTTTGAAAAATTTACTATAGAAAAGGCAATCCTCGGCGTATTTAAAATTTGCGACAATAAAAAATTATTTTTTGAAAAAATTACTATAGAAAAGGCAATCCTCGGCGTATTTAAAATTTGCTACAGTAAAAAATAATTTTTTGAAAAATTTACTATAGAAAAGGCAATCCTCGACGTTTTTAAAATTTGCGACAGTAAAAAATTATTTTTTGAAAAATTTACTATAGAAAAGGCATTCCTCGACGTTTTTAAAATTTGCGACAGTAAAAAATTATTTTTTGAAAAATTTACTATAGAAAATGCAATCCTCGTCGTATTTAAAATTTGCGACAATAAAAAATTATTTTTTGAAAATTTACTATAGAAAAGGCAATCCTGGGTGTATTTAAAATATGCGACAATAAAAAATAATTTTTTGAAAAATTTACTATAGAAAAGGCAATCCTCGGCGTATTTAAAATTTCCGACAGTAAAAAATTATTTTTTGAAAAATTTACTATAGAAAAGGCAATCCTCGGCGTATTTAAAATTTGCTACAGTAAAAAATTATTTTTTGAAAAATTTACTATAGAAAAGGCAATCCTCGACGTTTTTAAAATTTGCGACAGTAAAAAATTATTTGTTGAAAAATTTACTATAGAAAAGGCAATCCTGGGTGTATTTAAAATTTGCGACAGTAAAAAATTATTTTTTGAAAAATTTACTATAGAAAAGGCAATCCTCGGCGTATTTAAAATCTGCGACAGCAAAAACTTATTTTTTGAAAAATTTACTATAGAAAAGGCAATCCTGGGCGTATTTAAAATTTGCGACAGTAAAAAATTATTTTTTGAAAAATTTACTATAGAAAATGCAATCCTCGGCGTATTTAAAATTTGCGACAATAAAAAATTATTTTTTGAAAAATTTACTATAGAAAAGTCAATCCTCGGCGTATTTAAAATTTGCTACAGTAAAAAATTATTTTTTGAAAAATTTACTATAGAAAAGGCAATCCTCGACGTTTTTAAAATTTGCGACAGTAAAAAATTATTTTTTGAAAAATTTACTATAGAAAAGGCAATCCTCGGCGTATTTAAAATTTGCGACAGTAAAAAATTATTTTTTGAAAAATTTACTATAGAAAAGGCAAACCTCGGCGTATTTAAAATTTGCGACAGTAAAAAATTATTTTTTGAAAAATTTACTATAGAAAATGCAATCCTCGGCGTATTTAAAATTTGCGACAATAAAAAATAACTTTTTGAAAAATTTACTATAGAAAAGGCAATCCTCGGCGTTTTTAAAATTTGCGACAGTAAAATGTTATTTTTTGAAAAATTTACTATAGAAAAGGCAATACTCGGCGTATTTAAAATTTGCGACAGTAAAAAATTATTTTTTGAAAAATTTACTATAGAAAAGGCAATCCTCGACGTATTTAAAATTTGCGACAGTAAAAAATAATTTTTTGAAAAATTTACTATAGAAAATGCAATCCTCGGCGTATTTAAAATTTGCGACAATAAAAAATTATTTTTTGAAAAATTTACTATAGAAAAGGCAATCCTCGGCGTATTTAAAATTTCCGACAGTAAAAAATTATTTTTTGAAAAATTTACTATAGAAAAGGCAATCCTCGGCGTATTTAAAATTTGCTACAGCAAAAAATTATTTTTTGAAAAATTTACTATAGAAAAGGCAATCCTCGACGTTTTTAAAATTTGCGACAGTAAAAAATTATTTTTTGAAAAATTTACTATAGAAAATGCAATCCTCGGCGTATTTAAAATTTGCGACAATAAAAAATTATTTTTTGAAAATTTACTATAGAAAAGGCAATCCTGGGCATATTTAAAATTTGCGACAGTAAAAAATTATTTTTTGAAAAATTTACTATAGAAAAGGCAATCCTCGGCGTATTTAAAATTTGCGACAGCAAAAACTTATTTTTTTAAAAATTTACTATAGAAAAGGCAATCCTGGGCGTATTTAAAATTTGCGACAGTAAAAAATTATTTTTTGAAAAATTTACTATAGAAAATGCAATCCTCGGCGTATTTAAAATTTGCGACAATGAAAAATTATTTTTAGAAAAATTTACTATAGAAAAGGCAATCCTCGACGTTTTTAAAATTTGCGACAGTAAAAAATTATTTTTTGAAAAATTTACTATAGAAAAGGCATTCCTCGACGTTTTTAAAATTTGCGACAGTAAAAAATTATTTTTTGAAAAATTTACTATAGAAAATGCAATCCTCGTCGTATTTAAAATTTGCGACAATAAAAAATTATTTTTTGAAAATTTACTATAGAAAAGGCAATCCTGGGTGTATTTAAAATATGCGACAATAAAAAATAATTTTTTGAAAAATTTACTATAGAAAAGGCAATCCTCGGCGTATTTAAAATTTCCGACAGTAAAAAATTATTTTTTGAAAAATTTACTATAGAAAAGGCAATCCTCGGCGTATTTAAAATTTGCTACAGTAAAAAATTATTTTTTGAAAAATTTACTATAGAAAAGGCAATCCTCGACGTTTTTAAAATTTGCGACAGTAAAAAATTATTTGTTGAAAAATTTACTATAGAAAAGGCAATCCTGGGTGTATTTAAAATTTGCGACAGTAAAAAATTATTTTTTGAAAAATTTACTATAGAAAAGGCAATCCTCGGCGTATTTAAAATCTGCGACAGCAAAAACTTATTTTTTGAAAAATTTACTATAGAAAAGGCAATCCTGGGCGTATTTAAAATTTGCGACAGTAAAAAATTATTTTTTGAAAAATTTACTATAGAAAATGCAATCCTCGGCGTATTTAAAATTTGCGACAATAAAAAATTATTTTTTGAAAAATTTACTATAGAAAAGTCAATCCTCGGCGTATTTAAAATTTGCTACAGTAAAAAATTATTTTTTGAAAAATTTACTATAGAAAAGGCAATCCTCGACGTTTTTAAAATTTGCGACAGTAAAAAATTATTTTTTGAAAAATTTACTATAGAAAAGGCAATCCTCGGCGTATTTAAAATTTGCGACAGTAAAAAATTATTTTTTGAAAAATTTACTATAGAAAAGGCAAACCTCGGCGTATTTAAAATTTGCGACAGTAAAAAATTATTTTTTGAAAAATTTACTATAGAAAATGCAATCCTCGGCGTATTTAAAATTTGCGACAATAAAAAATAACTTTTTGAAAAATTTACTATAGAAAAGGCAATCCTCGGCGTTTTTAAAATTTGCGACAGTAAAATGTTATTTTTTGAAAAATTTACTATAGAAAAGGCAATACTCGGCGTATTTAAAATTTGCGACAGTAAAAAATTATTTTTTGAAAAATTTACTATAGAAAAGGCAATCCTCGACGTATTTAAAATTTGCGACAGTAAAAAATAATTTTTTGAAAAATTTACTATAGAAAATGCAATCCTCGGCGTATTTAAAATTTGCGACAATAAAAAATTATTTTTTGAAAAATTTACTATAGAAAAGGCAATCCTCGGCGTATTTAAAATTTCCGACAGTAAAAAATTATTTTTTGAAAAATTTACTATAGAAAAGGCAATCCTCGGCGTATTTAAAATTTGCTACAGCAAAAAATTATTTTTTGAAAAATTTACTATAGAAAAGGCAATCCTCGACGTTTTTAAAATTTGCGACAGTAAAAAATTATTTTTTGAAAAATTTACTATAGAAAATGCAATCCTCGGCGTATTTAAAATTTGCGACAATAAAAAATTATTTTTTGAAAATTTACTATAGAAAAGGCAATCCTGGGCATATTTAAAATTTGCGACAGTAAAAAATTATTTTTTGAAAAATTTACTATAGAAAAGGCAATCCTCGGCGTATTTAAAATTTGCGACAGCAAAAACTTATTTTTTTAAAAATTTACTATAGAAAAGGCAATCCTGGGCGTATTTAAAATTTGCGACAGTAAAAAATTATTTTTTGAAAAATTTACTATAGAAAATGCAATCCTCGGCGTATTTAAAATTTGCGACAATGAAAAATTATTTTTAGAAAAATTTACTATAGAAAAGGCAATCCTCGGCGTATTTAAAATTTGCTACAGTAAAAAATTATTTTTTGAAAAATTTACTATAGAAAAGGCAATCCTCGACGTTTTTAAAATTTGCGACAGTAAAAAATTATTTTTTGAAAAATTTACTATAGAAAATGCAATCCTCGGCGTATTTAAAATTTGCGACAATAAAAAATAATTTTTTGAAAATTTACTATAGAAAAGGCAATCCTGGGAGTATTTAAAATTTGCGACAGTAAAAAATAATTTTTTGAAAAATTTACTATAGAAAAGGCAGTCCTCGGCGTATTTAAAATTTGCGACAGCAAAAACTTATTTTTTGAAAAATTTACTATAGAAAAGGCAATCCTGGGCGTATTTAAAATTTCCGACAGTAAAAAATTATTTTTTGAAAAATTTTCTATAGAAAAGGCAATCCTCGGCGTATTTAAAATTTCCGACAGTAAAAAATTATTTTTTGAAAAATTTACTATAGAAAAGGAAATACTCGGCGTATTTAAAACTTGCGACAGTAAAAAATTATTTTTTGAAAAATTTGCTACAGAAAATGCAATCCTCGGCGTATTTAAAATTTGCGACAATAAAAAATTATTTTTTGAAAATTTACTATAGAAAAGGCAATCCTCGGCGTATTTAAAATTTGCGACAGTAAAAAATTATTTTTTGAAAAATTTACTATAGAAAATGCAATCTCGGCGTATTTAAAATTTGCGACAATAAAAAATTATTTTTTGAAAATTTACTATAGAAAAGGCAATCCTGGGCGTATTTAAAATTTGCGACAGTAAAATGTTATTTTTTGAAAAATTTACTATAGAAAAGGCAATCCTCGACGTTTTTAAAACTTGCGACAGTAAAAAATTATTTTTTGAAAAATTTACTATAGAAAAGGCAATCCTCGGCGTATTTAAAATTTGCTACAGTAAAAAATTATTTTTTGAAAAATTTACTATAGAAAAGGCAATCCTCAACGTTTTTAAAATTTGCGACAGTAAAATGTTATTTTTTGAAAAATTTACTATAGAAAAGGCAATCCTCGGCGTATTTAAAATTTGCGACAGTAAAAATTATTTTTTGAAAAATTTACTATAGAAAAGGCAATCCTGGGCGTATTTAAAATTTCCGACAGTAAAAAATTATTTTTTGAAAAATTTACTATAGAAAAGGCAATCCTCGGCGTATTTAAAATTTCCGACAGTAAAAAATTATTTTTTGAAAAATTTACTATAGAAAAGGCAATCCTCGGCGTATTTAAAATTTGCGACAGTAAAAAATTATTTTTTGAAAAATTTACTATAGAAAAGGCAATCCTCGGCGTATTTAAAATTTGCGACAGTAAAAAATTATTTTTTGAAAAATTTACTATAGAAAATGCAATACTCGGCGTATTTAAAACTTGCGACAGTAAAAAATTATTTTTTGAAAAATTTGCTATAGAAAATGCAATCCTCGGCGTATTTAAAATGTGCGACAATAAAAAATTATTTTTTGAAAATTTACTATAGAAAAGGCAATCCTCGGCGTATTTAAAATTTGCGACAGTAAAAAATTATTTTTTGAAAAATTTACTATTGAAAATGCAATCCTCGGCGTATTTAAAATTTGCGACAATAAAAAATTATTTTTTGAAAATTTAATATAGAAAAGGCAATCCTGGGCGTATGTAAAATTTGCGACAGTAAAATGTTATTTTTTGAAAAATTTACTATAGAAAAGGCAATCCTCGACGTTTTTAAAATTTGCGACAGTAAAAAATTATTTTTTGAAAAATTTACTATAGAAAAGGCAATCCTCGGCGTATTTAAAATTTGCGACAGCAAAAAATTATTTTTTGAAAAATTTACTATAGAAAAGGCAATCCTCGGCGTATTTAAAATTTGCGATAGTAAAAAATTATTTTTTGAAAAATTTACTATAGAAAATGCAATCCTCGGCGTATTTAAAATTTGCGACAATAAAAAATTATTTTTTGAAAAATTTACTATAGAAAAGGCAATCCTCGGCGTATTTAAAATTTGCTACAGTAAAAAATTATTTTTTGAAAAATTTACTATAGAAAAGGCAATCCTCGGCGTATTTAAAATTTGCGACAGTAAAAAATTATTTTTGAAAAATTTACTATAGAAAAGGTAATCCTCGGCGTATTTAAAATTTCCGACAGTAAAATATAATTTTTTGAAAAATTTACTATAGAAAATGCAATCCTCGGCGTATTTAAAATTTGCGACAATAAAAAATTATATTTTGAAAATTTACTATAGAAAAGGCAATCCTGGGCGTATTTAAAATTTGCGACAGTAAAAAATTATTTTTTGAAAAATTTACTATAGAAAAGGCAATCCTCGGCGTATTTAAAATTTGCGACAGCAAAAACTTATTTTTTGAAAAATTTGCTATAGAAAAGGCAATCCTGGGCGTATTTAAAATTTCCGACAGTAAAAAATTATTTTTTGAAAAATTTACTATAGAAAAGGCAATCCTCGGCGTATTTAAAATTTCCGACAGTAAAAAATTATTTTTTGAAAAATTTACTATAGAAAAGGCAATACTCGGCGTATTTAAAACTTGCGACAGTAAAAAATTATTTTTTGAAAAATTTGCTATAGAAAATGCAATCCTCGGCGTAATTAAAATTTGCGACAATAAAAAATTATTTTTTGAAAATTTACTATAGAAAAGGCAATCCTCGGCGTATTTAAAATTTGCGACAGTAAAAAATTATTTTTTGAAAAATTTACTATAGAAAATGCAATCCTCGGCGTATTTAAAATTTGCGACAATAAAAAATTATTTTTTGAAAATTTACTATAGAAAAGGCAATCCTCGGCGTATTTAAAATTTGCGACAGTAAAAAATTATTTTTTGAAAAATTTACTATAGAAAATGCAATACTCGGCGTATTTAAAATTTGCGACAATAAAAAATTATTTTTTGAAAATTTACTATAGAAAAGGCAATCCTCGGCGTATTTAAAATTTGCGACAGTAAAAAATTATTTTTTGAAAAATTTACTATTGAAAATGCAATCCTCGGCGTATTTAAAATTTGCGACAATAAAAAATTATTTTTTGAAAATTTACTATAGAAAAGGCAATCCTGGGCGTATTTAAAATTTGCGACAGTAAAATGTTATTTTTTGAAAAATTTACTATAGAAAAGGCAATCCTCGACGTTTTTAAAATTTGCGACAGTAAAAAATTATTTTTTGAAAAATTTACTATAGAAAAGGCAATCCTCGGCGTATTTAAAATTTGCGACAGCAAAAAATTATTTTTTGAAAAATTTACTATAGAAAAGGCAATCCTCGGCGTATTTAAAATTTGCGACAGTAAAAAATTATTTTTTGAAAAATTTACTATAGAAAATGCAATCCTCGGCGTATTTAAAATTTGCGACAATAAAAAATTATTTTTTGAAAAATTTACTATAGAAAAGGCAATCCTCGGCGTATTTAAAATTTGCTACAGTAAAAAATTATTTTTGAAAAATTTACTATAGAAAAGGCAATCCTCGACGTTTTTAAAATTTGCGACAGTAAAATGCTATTTTTTGAAAAATTTACTATAGAAAAGGCAATTCTCGGCGTATTTAAAATTTGCGACAGTAAAAAATTATTTTTTGAAAAATTTACTATAGAAAAGGCAATCCTCGGCGTATTTAAAATTTGCGACAGCAAAAAATTATTTTTTGAAAAATTTACTATAGAAAAGGCAATCCTCGGCGTATTTAAAATTTGCGACAGTAAAATATTATTTTTTGAAAAATTTACTATAGAAAAGGCAATCCTCGACGTTTTTAAAATTTGCGACAGTAAAAAATTATTTTTTGAAAAATTTACTATAGAAAAGGCAATCCTCGGCGTATTTAAAATTTGCGACAGCAAAAAATTATTTTTTGAAAAATTTACTATAGAAAAGGCAATCCTCGGCGTATTTAAAATTTGCGACAGTAAAAAATTATTTTTTGAAAAATTTACTATAGAAAATGCAATCCTCGGCGTATTTAAAATTTGCGACAATAAAAAATTATTTTTTGAAAAATTTACTATAGAAAAGGCAATCCTCGGCGTATTTAAAATTTGCTACAGTAAAAAATTATTTTTTGAAAAATTTACTATAGAAAAGGTAATCCTCGGCGTATTTAAAATTTCCGACAGTAAAAAATTATTTTTTGAAAAATTTACTATAGAAAAGGCAATCTCGGCGTATTTAAAATTTGCGACAGTAAAAAATTATTTTTTGAAAAATTTACTATAGAAAATGCAATCCTGGGCGTATTTAAAATTTGCGACAGTAAAAAATTATTTTTTGAAAAATTTACTATAGAAAAGGCAATCCTCGGCGTATTTAAAATTTGCGACAGTAAAAAATTATTTTTTTGAAAATTTACTATAGAAAATGCAATACTCGGCGTATTTAAAACTTGCGACAGTAAAAAATTATTTTTTGAAAAATTTGCTATAGAAAATGCAATCCTCGGCGTATTTAAAATTTGCGACAGTAAATGTTATTTTTTGAAAATTTACTATAGAAAAGGCAATCCTCGACGTTTTTAATAATTTGCGACAGTAAAAAATTATTTTTTGAAAAATTTACTATAGAAAAGGCAATCCTCGGCGTATTTAAAATTTGCGACAGTAAAAAATTATTTTTTGAAAAATTTACTATAGAAAAGGCAATCCTCGCGTATTTAAAATTTGCGACAGTAAAAAATTATTTTTTGAAAAATTTACTATAGAAAATGCAATACTCGGCGTATTTAAAACTTGCGACAGTAAAAAATTATTTTTTGATAAATTTGCTATAGAAAATGCAATCCTCGGCGTATTTAAAATTTGCGACAATAAAAAATTATTTTTTGAAAATTTACTATAGAAAAGGCAATCCTCGGCGTATTTAAAATTTGCGACAGTAAAAAATTATTTTTTGAAAAATTTACTATTGAAAATGCAATCCTCGGCGTATTTAAAATTTGCGACAATAAAAAATTATTTTTTGAAAATTTACTATAGAAAAGGCAATCCTGGGCGTATTTAAAATTTGCGACAGTAAAATGTTATTTTTTGAAAAATTTACTATAGAAAAGGCAATACTCGGCGTATTTAAAATTTGCGACAGTAAAAAATTATTTTTTGAAAAATTTACTATAGAAAATGCAATACTCGGCGTATTTAAAATTTGCGACAATAAAAAATTATTTTTTGAAAATTTACTATAGAAAAGGCAATCCTCGGCGTATTTAAAATTTGCGACAGTAAAAAATTATTTTTTGAAAAATTTACTATTGAAAATGCAATCCTCGGCGTATTTAAAATCCTCGGCGTATTTAAAATTTGCGACAGCAAAAAATTATTTTTTGAAAAATTTACTATAGAAAAGGCAATCCTCGGCGTATTTAAAATTTGCGACAGTAAAAAATTATTTTTTGAAAAATTTACTATAGAAAATGCAATCCTCGGCGTATTTAAAATTTGCGACAATAAAAAATTATTTTTTGAAAAATTTACTATAGAAAAGGCAATCCTCGGCGTATTTAAAATTTGCTACAGTAAAAAATTATTTTTTGAAAAATTTACTATAGAAAAGGCAATCCTCGACGTTTTTAAAATTTGCGACAGTAAAATGCTATTTTTTGAAAAATTTACTATAGAAAAGGCAATTCTCGGCGTATTTAAAATTTGCGACAGTAAAAAAATTATTTTTTGAAAAATTTACTATAGAAAAGGCAATCCTCGGCGTATTTAAAATTTGCGACAGCAAAAAATTATTTTTTGAAAAATTTACTATAGAAAAGGCAATCCTCGGCGTATTTAAAATTTGCGACAGTAAAATGTTATTTTTTGAAAAATTTACTATAGAAAAGGCAATCCTCGACGTTTTTAAAATTTGCGACAGTAAAAAATTATTTTTGAAAAATTTACTATAGAAAAGGCAATCCTCGGCGTATTTAAAATTTGCGACAGCAAAAAAATTATTTTTTGAAAAATTTACTATAGAAAAAGGCAATCCTCGGCGTATTTAAAATTTGCGACAGTAAAAAATTATTTTTGAAAAATTTACTATAGAAAATGCAATCCTCGGCGTATTTAAAATTTGCGACAATAAAAAAATTATTTTTTGAAAAATTTACTATAGAAAAGGCAATCCTCGGCGTATTTAAAATTTGCTACAGTAAAAAATTATTTTCTGAAAAATTTACTATAGAAAAGGTAATCCTCGGCGTATTTAAAATTTCCGACAGTAAAAAATTATTTTTTGAAAAATTTACTATAGAAAAGGCAATCCTCGGCGTATTTAAAATTTGCGACAGTAAAAAATTATTTTTTGAAAAATTTACTATAGAAAATGCAATCCTGGGCGTATTTAAAATTTGCGACAGTAAAAAATTATTTTTTGAAAAATTTACTATAGAAAAGGCAATCCTCGGCGTATTTAAAATTTGC
>CAWUPM010001316.1:0-22364 GCA_963924295.1 Dioctria rufipes
TTGAATTTGTCAAAAAATAATTTTTTACTGTCGCAAATTTTAAATATACCGAGGATTGCCCTTTCTATAGTGAAATTTTGAAAAAATTATTTTTTGCTGTCACAAATTTTAAATACGCCGAGGATTGCATTTTCTATAGTAAATTTGTCAAAAAATAATTTTTTACTGTCGCAAATTTTAAATACGCTGAGGATTGCCATTTCTATAGTAAATTTTTCAAAAAATAATTTTTTACTCTCCCAAATTTTAAATACGCCGAGGATTGCCTTTTCTATAGTAAATTTGTCAAAAAATAAAATTCTACAGTGGCAAATTTTAAATACGCCGAGGATTGCCTTTTCTATCGTAAATTTTTCAAAAAATAATTTTTTACTGTCGCAAATTTTAAATACGCCGAGGATTGCCTTTTCTATAGTAAATTTTTCAAAAAATAATTTTTTACTGTCGCAAATTTTAAATACGCCGAGGATTGCCTTTTCTATAGTAAATTTTTCAAAAAATAATTTTTTACTGTCGCAAATTTTAAATACGCCGAGGATTGCCTTTTCTGTAGTAAATTTTTCAAAAAATAATTTTTTACTGTCGCAAATTTTAAATACGCGGAGGATTGCCTTTTCTATAGTAAATTTTTCAAAAAATAATTTTTTACTGTCGCAAATTTGAAATACGCCGAGGATTGCCTTTTCTATAGTAAATTTTTCAAAAAATAAATTTTTACTGTCGCAAATTTTAAATACGCCGACTATTGCCATTTCTACAGTAAATTTTTCAAAAAATAATTTTTTACTCTCGCAAATTTTAAATACGCCGAGGATTGCCTTTTCTATAGTAAATTTGTCAAAAAATAAATTTTTACAGTGGCAAATTTTAAATACGCCGAGGATTGCCTTTTCTATAGTAAATTTGTCAAAAAATAAAATTCTACATTGGCAAATTTTAAATACGCCGAGGATTGCCTTTTCTATAGTGAATTTGTCAAAATAATATTTTTTACGGTCGCAATTTTAAATACGCCGAGGATTGCCTTTTCTATAGTGAATCTGTCAAAAAATAAATTTTTACAGTGGCAAATTTTAAATACGCCGAGGATTGCCTTTTCTATAGTAAATTTTTCAAAAAATAATTTTTTACTGTCGCAAATTTTAAACACGCCGAGGATTGCCTTTTCTATAGTAAATTTTTCAAAAAATAATTTTTTACTGTCGCAAATTTTAAATACGCGGAGGATTGCCTTTTCTATAGTAAATTTTTCAAAAAATAATTTTTTACTGTCGCAAATTTTAAATACGCCGAGGATTGCCTTTTCTATAGTAAATTTTTCAAAAAATAAATTTTTACTGTCGCAAATTTTAAATACGCCGATTATTGCCATTTCTATAGTAAATTTTTCAAAAAATAATTTTTTACTCTCGCAAATTTTAAATACGCCGAGGATTGCCTTTTCTATAGTAAATTTGTCAAAAAATAAATTTTTACAGTGGCAAATTTTAAATACGCCGAGGATTGCCTTTTCTATAGTAAATTTTTCAAAAAATAATTTTTTACTGTCGCAAATTTTAAATACGCCGAGGATTGCCTTTTCTATAGCAAATTTTTCAAAAAATTATTTTTTACTGTCGCAAATTTTAAATACGCCGAGGATTGCCTTTTCTATAGTAAATTTTTCAAAAAATAATTTTTTACTGTTGCAAATTTTAAATACGCCGAGGATTGCCTTTTCTATAGTAAATTTTTCAAAAAATAATTTTTTACTGTAGCAAATTTTAAATAGGCCGAGGATTGCCTTTTCTATAGTGAATTTGTCAAAAAATAAATTTTTACAGTGGCAAATTTTAAATACGCCGAGGATTGCCTTTTCTATAGTAAATTTTTCAAAAAATAATTTTTTTCCTTCGCAAATTTTAAATACGCCGAGGATTGCCTTTTCTATAGTAAATTTTTCAAAAAATAATTTTTTACTGTCGCAAATTTTAAATACGCGGAGGATTGCCTTTTCTATAGTAAATTTTTCAAAAAATAATTTTTTACTGTCGCAAATTTTAAATACGCCGAGAATTGCCTTTTCTATACTAAATTTTTCAAAAATAAATTTTTACTGTCGCAAATTTTAAATACGCCGAGGATTGCGTTTTCTATAGTGAATTTGTCAAAATAATATTTTTTACGGTCGCAAATTTTAAATACGCCGAGGATTGCCTTTTCTATAGCAAATTTTTCAAAACATTATTTTTTACTGTCGCAAATTTTAAATACGCCGAGGATTGCCTTTTCTATAGTAAATTTTTCAAAAAAAATTTTTTTTATTGTCACAAGTTTTAAATACGCCGAGGATTACCTTTTCAATAGTGAATTTGTGAAAAAATTATTTTACTGTCGAATATATTAAATACGACGAGGATTGCCTTTTCTATAGTAAATTTGTCAAAAAATAATTTTTTACTGTCGCAAATTTTAAATACGCCGAGGATTGCCTTTTCTATAGTAAATTTTTCAAAAAATAATTTTTTACTGTCGCAAATTTTAAATACGCCGAGTATTGCTTTTTCTTTAGTAAATTTCTCGAAAAATTATTTCTTACTGTCGCAAATTTTAAATATACCGAGGATTGCTTTTTCTATAGTAAATTTATCAAAAAATTATTTTTTCCTGTCACAAATTTGAAATACGCCGAGGATTGCCTTTCCTATAGTGAATTTGTCAAAAAATATTTTTTTCTATCGAAAATTTAAATACGTCGAAGATTGCCTTTTCTATAGTAACTTTGCCAAAAAATAATTTTTTACTGTCGCAAATTTTAAATGCGCCGAGGATTGCCTTTTTTGTATTGAATTTGTCAAAAAATAATTTTTAACTGTCTAAAATTTTAAATAAGCCGAGGATTGCCTTTTTTATATTAAATTTATTAAAAAAATAATTTTTTACTGTAGCAAATTTTAAATACGCCGAGGATTGGCTTTTCTATAGTAAATTTGTCAAAATATAATTTTTACTGTCGCAAATTTTAAATACGCCGAGGATTACCTTTTCTATAGTGAATTTGTCAAAAAATAATTTTTTGCTATCGCAAATTTTAAATATACCGAGGATTGCCCTTTCTATAGTGAAATTTTGAAAAAATTATTTTTTGCTGTCACAAATTTTAAATACGCCGTGTATTGCATTTTCTATAGTAAATTTGTCAAAGAATAATTTTTTACTGTCGCAAATTTTAAAAACGCTGAGGATTGCCATTTCTATAGTAAATTTTTCAAAAAATAATTTTTTACTCTCCCAAATTTTAAATACGCCGAGGATTGCCTTTTCTATAGTAAATTTGTCAAAAAATAAATTTCTACAGTGGCAAATTTTAAATACGCCGAGGATTGCCTTTTCTATAGTAAATTTTTCAAAAAATAATTTTTTACTGTCGCAAATTTTAAATACGCCGAGGACTGCCTTTTCTATAGTAAATTTTTCAAAACATAATTTTTTACTGTCGCAAATTTTAAATACGCCGAGGATTGCCTTTTCTATAGTAAATTTTTCAAAAAATAATTTTTTACTGTCGCAAATTTTAAATACGCCGAGGATTGCCTTTTCTATAGTGAATTTGTCAAAATAATATTTTTTACGGTTGCAAATTTTAAATTCGCCGAGGATTGCCTTTTCTATAGTGAATTTGTAAAAAAATAAATTTTTACAGTGGCAAATTTTAAATACGCCGAGGATTGCCTTTTCTATAGTAAATTTTTCAAAAAATAATTTTTTACTGTCGCAAATTTTAAATACGCCGAGGATTGCCTTTTCTATAGTAAGTTTTTCAAAAAATAATTTTTTACTGTCGCAAATTTTAAATACGCGGAGGATTGCCTTTTCTATAGTAAATTTTTCAAAAAATAATTTTTTACTGTCGCAAATTTTAAATACGCCGTCGATTGCCTTTTCTATAGTAAATTTTTCAAAAAATAAATTTTTACTGTCGCAAATTTTAGATACGCCGAGGATTGCCTTTTCTATAGTGAATTTGTCAAAATAATATTTTTTACGGTCGCAAATTTTAAATACGCCGAGGATTGCCTTTTCTACAACAAATTTTTCAAAACATTATTTTTTACTGTCGCAAATTTTAAATACTTCGAGGATTGCCTTTTCTATAGTAAATTTTTCAAAAAATAATTTTTTACTGTCGCAAATTTTAAATACGCCGAGGATTGCCTTTTCTATAGTAAATTTTTCAAAACGTAATTTTTTACTGTCGCAAATTTTAAATACGCCGAGGATTGCCTTTTCTATAGTAAATTTTTCAAAAAATAATTTTTTACTGTCGCAAATTTTAAATACGCCGAGGATTGCCTTTTCTATAGTGAATTTGTCAAAATAATATTTTTTACGGTCGCAAATTTTAAATACGCCGAGGATTGCCTTTTCTATAGTGAATTTGTCAAAAAATAAATTTTTACAGTGACAAATTTTAAATACGCCGAGGACTGCCTTTTCTATAGTAAATTTTTCAAAAAATAATTTTTTACTGTCACAAATTTTAAATACGCCGAGGATTGCCTTTTCTATAGTAAATTTTTCAAAAAAAAATTTTTTTATTGTCAGACATGTTAAATACGCCGAGGATTACCTTTTCTTTGGTAAATTTGTCAAAAAATAATTTTTTACTGTCGCAAATTTTAAATACGCCGAGAATTGCCTTTTCTATATTGAATTTGTCAAAAAATAATTTTTCACTGCCGCAAATTTTAAATAAGCCGAGGATTGCTTTTTCTTTAGCAAATTTCTCGAAAAATTATTTTTTACTGTCGCAAATTTTAAATATACCGAGGATTGCCTTTTCTATAGTAAATTTATCAACAAATTATTTTTCACTGTCACAAATTTGAAATACGCCGAGGATTGCCTTTCCTATAGTGAATTTGTCAAAAAATATTTTTTTCTATCGAAAATTTTAAATACGCCGAGGATTGCCTTTTCTATAGTAAATTTTTCAAAAAATAATTTTTACTGTCGCAAATTTTAAATACGCCGAGGATTGCCTTTTCTATAGTGAATTTGTCAAAATAATATTTTTTACGGTCTCAAATTTTAAATACGCCGAGGATTGCCTTTTCTATAGTGAATTTGTCAAAATAATATTTTTAGGGTCGCAAATTTTAAATACGCCGAGGATTGCCTTTTCTATAGTGAATTTGTCAAAAAATAAATTTTTACAGTGGCAAATTTTAAATACGCCGAGGATTGCCTTTTCTATAGTAAATTTTTCAAAAAATAATATTTTACTGTCGCAAATTTTAAATACGCCGAGGATTGCCTTTTCTATAGTAAATTTTTCAAAAAATAATTTTTTACTGTCGCAAATTTTAAATACACCGAGGATTGCCTTTTCTATAGTAAATTTTTAAAAAATAATTTTTTACTGTCGCAAATTTTAAATAAACCGAGGATTGCCTTTTCTATAGTGAATTTGTCAAAATAATATTTTTTACGGTCGCAAATGTTAAATACGCCGAGGATTGCCTTTTCTATAGTGAATTTGTCAAAAAATAAATTTTTACAGTGGCAAATTTTAAATACGCCGAGGATTGCCTTTTCTATAGTAAATTTTTCAAAAAATAATATTTTACTGTCGCAAATTTTAAATACGCCGAGGATTGCCTTTTTTATAGTAAATTTTTCAAAAAATAATTTTTTACTGTCGCAAATTTTAAATACGCCGAGGATTGCCTTTTCTATAGTGAATTTGTCAAAATAATATTTTTTACGGTCGCAAATTTTAAATACGCCGAGGATTGCCTTTTCTATAGTGAATTTGTCAAAAAATAAATTTTTACAGTGGCAAATTTTAAATACGCCGAGGATTGCCTTTTCTATAGTAAATTTTTCAAAAAATAATATTTTACTGTCGCAAATTTTAAATACGCCGAGGATTGCCTTTTCTATAGTAAATTTTTCAAAATATAATTTTTTACTGTCGCAAATTTTAAATACGCCGAGCATTGCCTTTTCTATAGTGAATTTGTCAAAATAATATTGTTTACGTTCGCAAAATTTAAATACGCCGAGGATTGCCTTTTCTATAGTGAATTTGTCAAAAAATAAATTTTTACTGTGGCAAATTTTAAATATACCGGGGATTGCCTTTTCTATAGTGAATTTGTCAAAAAATAAATTTTTACAGTGGCAAATTTTAAATACGCCGAGGATTGCCTTTTCTATAGTAAATTTTTCAAAAAATAA
The DNA here is from genome assembly GCA_963924295.1 of Dioctria rufipes. Classification (NCBI taxonomy): domain Eukaryota; kingdom Metazoa; phylum Arthropoda; class Insecta; order Diptera; family Asilidae; genus Dioctria; species Dioctria rufipes. The sequence goes on from CAWUPM010001316.1 coordinate 6,223, forward strand.
TATTTTACTGTCGCAAATTTTAAATACGCCGAGGATTGCCTTTTCTATAGTAAATTTTTCAAAAAATAATATTTTACTGTCGCAAATTTTAAATACGCCGAGGATTGCCTTTTTTATAGTAAATTTTTCAAAAAATAATTTTTTACTGTCGCAAATTTTAAATACGCCGAGGATTAAGTTTTCTATAGTAAATTTTTCAAAAAATAATTTTTACTGTCGCAAATTTTAAATACGCCGAGGATTGCCTTTTCTATAGTAAATTTTTCAAAAAATAATTTTTCACTGTCGCAACTTTTAAATACGCCGAGGATTGCCTTTTCTATAGTAAATTTTTCAAAAAATAATTTTTCACTGTCGCAAATTTTAAATACGCCGAGGATTGCCTTTTCTATAGTGAATTTGTCAAAATAATATTGTTTACGTTCGCAAAATTTAAATACGCCGAGGATTGCCTTTTCTATAGTGATTTTGTCAAAAAATAATTTTTTACTGTCGCAAATTTTAAATACGCCGAGGATTGCCTTTTCTATAGTGATTTTGTCAAAAAATAACTTTTTACTGTCGCAAATTTTAAATACGCCGAGGATTGCCTTTTCTATAGTGAATTTGTCAAAATAATATTTTTTACGGTCGCAAATTTTAAATACGCCGAGGATTGCCTTTTCTATAGTGAATTTGTCAAAAAATAAATTTTTACTGTGGCAAATTTTAAATATACCGGGGATTGCCTTTTCTATAGTGAATTTGTCAAAAAATAAATTTTTACAGTGGCAAATTTTAAATACGCCGAGGATTGCCTTTTCTATAGTAAATTTTTCAAAAAATAATTTTTTACTGTCGCAAATTTTAAATACGCCGAGGATTGCCTTTTCTATAGTAAATTTTTCAAAAAATAATTTTTTACTGTCGCAAATTTTAAATACGCCGAGGATTGCCTTTTCTATAGTAAATTTTTCAAAAAATAATTTTTTACTGTCGCAAATTTTAAATACGCCGAGGATTGCCTTTTCTATAGTAAATTTTTTAAAAAATAATTTTTTACTGTCGCAAATTTTAAATACGCCGAGGATTACCTTTTCTATAGTGAATTTGTCAAAATAATATTTTTTACGGTCGCAAATTTTAAATACGCCGAGGATTGCCTTTTCTATAGTGAATTTGTCAAAAAATAAATTTTTACAGTGGCAAATTTTAAATACGCCGAGGATTGCCTTTTCTATAGCAAATTTTTCAAAAAATAATTTTTTACTGTCGCAAATTTTAAATACGCCGAGGATTGCCTTTTCTATAGTAAATTTTTCAAAAAATAATTTTTTACTGTCGCAAATTTTAAATACGCGGAGGATTGCCTTTTCTATAGTAAATTTTTCAAAAAATAATTTTTTACTGTCGCAAATTTTAAATACGCCGAGGATTGCCTTTTCTATAGTAAATTTTTCAAAAAATATATTTTTACTGTCGCAAATTTTAAATACGCCGAGGATTGCCTTTTCTATAGTGAATTTGTCAAAATAATATTTTTTACGGTCGCAAATTTTAAATACGCCGAGGATTGCCTTTTCTATAGCAAATTTTTCAAAACATTATTTTTTACTGTCGCAAATTTTAAATACGCCGAGGATTGCCTTTTCTATAGTAACTTTTTCAAAAAATTATTTTTCACTGTCGCAAATTTTAAATACGCCGAGTATTGCCTTTTCTATAGTGAATTTGTCAAAATAATATTGTTTACGTTCGCAAAATTTAAATACGCCGAGGATTGCCTTTTCTATAGTGATTTTTTCAAAAAATAATTTTTTACTGTCGCAAATTTTAAATACGCCGAGGATTGCCTTTTCTATAGTGAATTTGTCAAAAAATAACTTTTTACTGTCGCAAATTTTAAATACGCCGAGGATTGCCTTTTCTATAGTAAATTCTTCAAAAAATATTTTTTTACTGTCGCAAATTTTAAATGCGCCTAGGATTGCCTTTTCTATAGTAAATTTTTCAAAAAATAATTTTTTACTGTCGCAAATTTTAAATACGCCGAGGATTGCCTTTTCTATAGTGAATTTGTCAAAATAATATTTTTTACGGTCGCAAATTTTAAATACGCCGAGGATTGCCTTTTCTATAGTGAATTTGTCAAAAAATAAATTTTTACTGTGGCAAATTTTAAATATACCGAGGATTGCCTTTTCTATAGTGAATTTGTCAAAAAATAAATTTTTACAGTGGCAAATTTTAAATACGCCGAGGATTGCCTTTTCTATAGCAAATTTTTCAAAAAATAATTTTTTACTGTCGCAAATTTTAAATACGCCGAGGATTGCCTTTTCTATAGTAAATTTTTCAAAAAATAATTTTTTACTGTCGCAAATTTTAAATACGCGGAGGATTGCCTTTTCTATAGTAAATTTTTCAAAAAATTAGTTTTTACTGTCGCAAATTTTAAATACGCCGAGGATTGCCTTTTCTATAGTGAATTTGTCAAAATAATATTTTTTACGGTCGCAAATTTTAAATACCCCGAGGATTGCCTTTTCTATCGCAAATTTTTCAAAACATTATTTTTTACTGTCGCAAATTTTAAATACGCCGAGGATTGCCTTTTTTATAGTAACTTTTTCAAAAAATTATTTTTCACTGTCGCAAATTTTAAATACGCCGAGGATTGCCTTTTCTATAGTGAATTTGTCAAAATAATATTGTTTACGTTCGCAAAATTTAAATACGCCGAGGATTGCCTTTTCTATAGTGATTTTGTCAAAAAATAATTTTTTACTGTCGCAAATTTTAAATACGCCGAGGATTGCCTTTTCTATAGTGAATTTGTCAAAAAATAACTTTTTACTGTCGCAAATTTTAAATACGCCGAGGATTGCCTTTTCTATAGTAAATTCTTCAAAAAATATTTTTTTACTGTCGCAAATTTTAAATGCGCCGAGGATTGCCTTTTCTATAGTAAATTTTTCAAAAAATTATTTTTTACTGTCGCAAATTTTAAATACGCCGAGGATTGCCTTTTCTATAGTGAATTTGTCAAACTAATATTTTTTACGGTCGCAAATTTTAAATACGCCGAGGATTGCCTTTTCTATAGTGAATTTGTCAAAAAATAAATTTTTACAGTGGCAAATTTTAAATACGCCGAGGATTGCCTTTTCCATAGTAAATTTTTCAAAAAATAGTATTTTACTGTCGCAAATTTTAAATACGCCGAGGATTGCCTTTTCTATAGTAAATTTTTCAAAAAATAATTTTTTACTGTCGCAAATTTTAAATACGCCGAGGATTGCCTTTTCTATAGTAAATTTTTCAAAAAATAATTTTTTACTGTCGCAAATTTTAAATACGCCGAGGATTGCCTTTTCTATAGTAAATTTTTCAAAAAATAATTTTTTACTGTCGCAAATTTTAAATACGCCGAGGATTAAGTTTTCTATAGTAAATTTTTCAAAAAATAATTTTTTACTGTCGCAAATTTTAAATACGCCGAGGATTGCCTTTTCTATAGTAAATTTTTCAAAAAATAATTTTTTACTGTCGCAACTTTTAAATACGCCGAGGATTGCCTTTTCTATAGTAAATTTTTCAAAAAATAATTTTTCACTGTCGCAAATTTTAAATACGCCGAGGATTGCCTTTTCCATAGTGAATTTGTCAAAATAATATTGTTTACGTTCGCAAAATTTAAATACGCCGAGGATTGCCTTTTCTATAGTGATTTTGTCAAAAAATAATTTTTTACTGTCGCAAATTTTAAATACGCCGAGGATTGCCTTTTCTATAGTGAATTTGTCAAAAAATAGCTTTTTACTGTCGCAAATTTTAAATACGCCGAGGATTGCCTTTTCTATAGTGAATTTGTCAAAATAATATTTTTTACGGTCGCAAATTTTAAATACGCCGAGGATTGCCTTTTCTATAGTGAATTTGTCAAAAAATAAATTTTTACTGTGGCAAATTTTAAATATACCGGGGATTGCCTTTTCTATAGTGAATTAGTCAAAAAATAAATTTTTACAGTGGCAAATTTTAAATACGCCGAGGATTGCCTTTTCTATAGTAAATTTTTCAAAAAATAATTTTTTACTGTCGCAAATTTTAAATACGCCGAGGATTGCCTTTTCTATAGTAAATTTTTCAAAAAATAATTTTTTACTGTCGCAAATTTTAAATACGCCGAGGATTGCCTTTTCTATAGTAAATTTTTCAAAAAATAATTTTTTACTGTCGCAAATTTTAAATACGCCGAGGATTGCCTTTTCTATAGTAAATTTTTCAAAAAATAATTTTTTACTGTAGCAAATTTTAAATAGGCCGAGGATTGCCTTTTCTATAGTGAATTTGTCAAAAAATAAATTTTTACAGTGGCAAATTTTAAATACGCCGAGGATTGCCTTTTCTATAGTAAATTTTTCAAAAAATAATTTTTTACTGTCGCAAATTTTAAATACGCCGAGGATTGCCTTTTCTATAGCAAATTTTTCAAAAAATTATTTTTTACTGTCGCAAATTTTAAATACGCCGAGGATTGCCTTTTCTATAGTAAATTTTTCAAAAAATAATTTTTTACTGTTGCAAATTTTAAATACGCCGAGGATTGCCTTTTCTATAGTAAATTTTTCAAAAAATAATTTTTTATTGTAGCAAATTTTAAATAGGCCGAGGATTGCCTTTTCTATAGTGAATTTGTCAAAAAATAAATTTTTACAGTGGCAAATTTTAAATACGCCGAGGATTGCCTTTTCTATAGTAAATTTTTCAAAAAATAATTTTTTTCCTTCGCAAATTTTAAATACGCCGAGGATTGCCTTTTCTATAGTAAATTTTTCAAAAAATAATTTTTTACTGTCGCAAATTTTAAATACGCGGAGGATTGCCTTTTCTATAGTAAATTTTTCAAAAAATAATTTTTTACTGTCGCAAATTTTAAATACGCCGAGAATTGCCTTTTCTATACTAAATTTTTCAAAAATAAATTTTTACTGTCGCAAATTTTAAATACGCCGAGGATTGCGTTTTCTATAGTGAATTTGTCAAAATAATATTTTTTACGGTCGCAAATTTTAAATACGCCGAGGATTGCCTTTTCTATAGCAAATTTTTCAAAACATTATTTTTTACTGTCGCAAATTTTAAATACGCCGAGGATTGCCTTTTCTATAGTAAATTTTTCAAAAAAAATTTTTTTTATTGTCACAAATTTTAAATACGCCGAGGATTACCTTTTCAATAGTGAATTTGTGAAAAAATTATTTTACTGTCGAATATATTAAATACGACGAGGATTGCCTTTTCTATAGTAAATTTGTCAAAAAATAATTTTTTACTGTCGCAAATTTTAAATACGCCGAGGATTGCCTTTTCTATAGTAAATTTTTCAAAAAATAATTTTTTACTGTCGCAAATTTTAAATACGCCGAGTATTGCTTTTTCTTTAGTAAATTTCTCGAAAAATTATTTCTTACTGTCGCAAATTTTAAATATACCGAGGATTGCTTTTTCTATAGTAAATTTATCAAAAAATTATTTTTTCCTGTCACAAATTTGAAATACGCCGAGGATTGCCTTTCCTATAGTGAATTTGTCAAAAAATATTTTTTTCTATCGAAAATTTAAATACGTCGAAGATTGCCTTTTCTATAGTAACTTTGCCAAAAAATAATTTTTTACTGTCGCAAATTTTAAATGCGCCGAGGATTGCCTTTTTTGTATTGAATTTGTCAAAAAATAATTTTTAACTGTCTAAAATTTTAAATAAGCCGAGGATTGCCTTTTTTATATTAAATTTATTAAAAAAATAATTTTTTACTGTAGCAAATTTTAAATACGCCGAGGATTGGCTTTTCTATAGTAAATTTGTCAAAATATAATTTTTACTGTCGCAAATTTTAAATACGCCGAGGATTACCTTTTCTATAGTGAATTTGTCAAAAAATAATTTTTTGCTATCGCAAATTTTAAATATACCGAGGATTGCCCTTTCTATAGTGAAATTTTGAAAAAATTATTTTTTGCTGTCACAAATTTTAAATACGCCGTGTATTGCATTTTCTATAGTAAATTTGTCAAAGAATAATTTTTTACTGTCGCAAATTTTAAAAACGCTGAGGATTGCCATTTCTATAGTAAATTTTTCAAAAAATAATTTTTTACTCTCCCAAATTTTAAATACGCCGAGGATTGCCTTTTCTATAGTAAATTTGTCAAAAAATAAATTTCTACAGTGGCAAATTTTAAATACGCCGAGGATTGCCTTTTCTATAGTAAATTTTTCAAAAAATAATTTTTTACTGTCGCAAATTTTAAATACGCCGAGGACTGCCTTTTCTATAGTAAATTTTTCAAAACATAATTTTTTACTGTCGCAAATTTTAAATACGCCGAGGATTGCCTTTTCTATAGTAAATTTTTCAAAAAATAATTTTTTACTGTCGCAAATTTTAAATACGCCAAGGATTGCCTTTTCTATAGTGAATTTGTCAAAATAATATTTTTTACGGTCGCAAATTTTAAATTCGCCGAGGATTGCCTTTTCTATAGTGAATTTGTAAAAAAATAAATTTTTACAGTGGCAAATTTTAAATACGCCGAGGATTGCCTTTTCTATAGTAAATTTTTCAAAAAATAATTTTTTACTGTCGCAAATTTTAAATACGCCGAGGATTGCCTTTTCTATAGTAAGTTTTTCAAAAAATAATTTTTTACTGTCGCAAATTTTAAATACGCGGAGGATTGCCTTTTCTATAGTAAATTTTTCAAAAAATAATTTTTTACTGTCGCAAATTTTAAATACGCCGTCGATTGCCTTTTCTATAGTAAATTTTTCAAAAAATAAATTTTTACTGTCGCAAATTTTAGATACGCCGAGGATTGCCTTTTCTATAGTGAATTTGTCAAAATAATATTTTTTACGGTCGCAAATTTTAAATACGCCGAGGATTGCCTTTTCTACAACAAATTTTTCAAAACATTATTTTTTACTGTCGCAAATTTTAAATACTTCGAGGATTGCCTTTTCTATAGTAAATTTTTCAAAAAATAATTTTTTACTGTCGCAAATTTTAAATACGCCGAGGATTGCCTTTTCTATAGTAAATTTTTCAAAACATAATTTTTTACTGTCGCAAATTTTAAATACGCCGAGGATTGCCTTTTCTATAGTAAATTTTTCAAAAAATAATTTTTTACTGTCGCAAATTTTAAATACGCCGAGGATTGCCTTTTCTATAGTGAATTTGTCAAAATAATATTTTTTACGGTCGCAAATTTTAAATACGCCGAGGATTGCCTTTTCTATAGTGAATTTGTCAAAAAATAAATTTTTACAGTGACAAATTTTAAATACGCCGAGGACTGCCTTTTCTATAGTAAATTTTTCAAAAAATAATTTTTTACTGTCACAAATTTTAAATACGCCGAGGATTGCCTTTTCTATAGTGAATTTGTCAAAATAATATTTTTTACGGTCGCAAATTTTAAATACGCCGAGGATTGCCTTTTCTACAACAAATTTTTCAAAACATTATTTTTTACTGTCGCAAATTTTAAATACTTCGAGGATTGCCTTTTCTATAGTAAATTTTTCAAAAAATAATTTTTTACTGTCGCAAATTTTAAATACGCCGTCGATTGCCTTTTCTATAGTAAATTTTTCAAAAAATAAATTTTTACTGTCGCAAATTTTAGATACGCCGAGGATTGCCTTTTCTATAGTGAATTTGTCAAAATAATATTTTTTACGGTCGCAAATTTTAAATACGCCGAGGATTGCCTTTTCTACAACAAATTTTTCAAAACATTATTTTTTACTGTCGCAAATTTTAAATACTTCGAGGATTGCCTTTTCTATAGTAAATTTTTCAAAAAATAATTTTTTACTGTCGCAAATTTTAAATACGCCGAGGATTGCCTTTTCTATAGTAAATTTTTCAAAACATAATTTTTTACTGTCGCAAATTTTAAATACGCCGAGGATTGCCTTTTCTATAGTAAATTTTTCAAAAAATAATTTTTTACTGTCGCAAATTTTAAATACGCCGAGGATTGCCTTTTCTATAGTGAATTTGTCAAAATAATATTTTTTACGGTCGCAAATTTTAAATACGCCGAGGATTGCCTTTTCTACAACAAATTTTTCAAAACATTATTTTTTACTGTCGCAAATTTTAAATACTTCGAGGATTGCCTTTTCTATAGTAAATTTTTCAAAAAATAATTTTTTACTGTCGCAAATTTTAAATACGCCGAGGATTGCCTTTTCTATAGTAAATTTTTCAAAACATAATTTTTTACTGTCGCAAATTTTAAATACGCCGAGGATTGCCTTTTCTATAGTAAATTTTTCAAAAAATAATTTTTTACTGTCGCAAATTTTAAATACGCCGAGGATTGCCTTTTCTATAGTGAATTTGTCAAAATAATATTTTTTACGGTCGCAAATTTTAAATACGCCGAGGATTGCCTTTTCTACAACAAATTTTTCAAAACATTATTTTTTACTGTCGCAAATTTTAAATACTTCGAGGATTGCCTTTTCTATAGTAAATTTTTCAAAAAATAATTTTTTACTGTCGCAAATTTTAAATACGCCGAGGATTGCCTTTTCTATAGTAAATTTTTCAAAAAATAATTTTTTACTGTCGCAACTTTTAAATACGCCGAGGATTGCCTTTTCTATAGTAAATTTTTCAAAAAATAATTTTTCACTGTCGCAAATTTTAAATACGCCGAGGATTGCCTTTTCCATAGTGAATTTGTCAAAATAATATTGTTTACGTTCGCAAAATTTAAATACGCCGAGGATTGCCTTTTCTATAGTGATTTTGTCAAAAAATAATTTTTTACTGTCGCAAATTTTAAATACGCCGAGGATTGCCTTTTCTATAGTGAATTTGTCAAAAAATAGCTTTTTACTGTCGCAAATTTTAAATACGCCGAGGATTGCCTTTTCTATAGTGAATTTGTCAAAATAATATTTTTTACGGTCGCAAATTTTAAATACGCCGAGGATTGCCTTTTCTATAGTGAATTTGTCAAAAAATAAATTTTTACTGTGGCAAATTTTAAATATACCGGGGATTGCCTTTTCTATAGTGAATTAGTCAAAAAATAAATTTTTACAGTGGCAAATTTTAAATACGCCGAGGATTGCCTTTTCTATAGTAAATTTTTCAAAAAATAATTTTTTACTGTCGCAAATTTTAAATACGCCGAGGATTGCCTTTTCTAAAGTAAATTTTTCAAAAAATAATTTTTTACTGTCGCAAATTTTAAATACGCCGAGGATTGCCTTTTCTATAGTAAATTTTTCAAAAAATAATTTTTTACTGTCGCAAATTTTAAATACGCCGAGGATTGCCTTTTCTATAGTAAATTTTTCAAAAAATAATTTTTTACTGTAGCAAATTTTAAATAGGCCGAGGATTGCCTTTTCTATAGTGAATTTGTCAAAAAATAAATTTTTACAGTGGCAAATTTTAAATACGCCGAGGATTGCCTTTTCTATAGTAAATTTTTCAAAAAATAATTTTTTACTGTCGCAAATTTTAAATACGCCGAGGATTGCCTTTTCTATAGCAAATTTTTCAAAAAATTATTTTTTACTGTCGCAAATTTTAAATACGCCGAGGATTGCCTTTTCTATAGTAAATTTTTCAAAAAATAATTTTTTACTGTTGCAAATTTTAAATACGCCGAGGATTGCCTTTTCTATAGTAAATTTTTCAAAAAATAATTTTTTATTGTAGCAAATTTTAAATAGGCCGAGGATTGCCTTTTCTATAGTGAATTTGTCAAAAAATAAATTTTTACAGTGGCAAATTTTAAATACGCCGAGGATTGCCTTTTCTATAGTAAATTTTTCAAAAAATAATTTTTTTCCTTCGCAAATTTTAAATACGCCGAGGATTGCCTTTTCTATAGTAAATTTTTCAAAAAATAATTTTTTACTGTCGCAAATTTTAAATACGCGGAGGATTGCCTTTTCTATAGTAAATTTTTCAAAAAATAATTTTTTACTGTCGCAAATTTTAAATACGCCGAGAATTGCCTTTTCTATACTAAATTTTTCAAAAATAAATTTTTACTGTCGCAAATTTTAAATACGCCGAGGATTGCGTTTTCTATAGTGAATTTGTCAAAATAATATTTTTTACGGTCGCAAATTTTAAATACGCCGAGGATTGCCTTTTCTATAGCAAATTTTTCAAAACATTATTTTTTACTGTCGCAAATTTTAAATACGCCGAGGATTGCCTTTTCTATAGTAAATTTTTCAAAAAAAATTTTTTTTATTGTCACAAATTTTAAATACGCCGAGGATTACCTTTTCAATAGTGAATTTGTGAAAAAATTATTTTACTGTCGAATATATTAAATACGACGAGGATTGCCTTTTCTATAGTAAATTTGTCAAAAAATAATTTTTTACTGTCGCAAATTTTAAATACGCCGAGGATTGCCTTTTCTATAGTAAATTTTTCAAAAAATAATTTTTTACTGTCGCAAATTTTAAATACGCCGAGTATTGCTTTTTCTTTAGTAAATTTCTCGAAAAATTATTTCTTACTGTCGCAAATTTTAAATATACCGAGGATTGCTTTTTCTATAGTAAATTTATCAAAAAATTATTTTTTCCTGTCACAAATTTGAAATACGCCGAGGATTGCCTTTCCTATAGTGAATTTGTCAAAAAATATTTTTTTCTATCGAAAATTTAAATACGTCGAAGATTGCCTTTTCTATAGTAACTTTGCCAAAAAATAATTTTTTACTGTCGCAAATTTTAAATGCGCCGAGGATTGCCTTTTTTGTATTGAATTTGTCAAAAAATAATTTTTAACTGTCTAAAATTTTAAATAAGCCGAGGATTGCCTTTTTTATATTAAATTTATTAAAAAAATAATTTTTTACTGTAGCAAATTTTAAATACGCCGAGGATTGGCTTTTCTATAGTAAATTTGTCAAAATATAATTTTTACTGTCGCAAATTTTAAATACGCCGAGGATTACCTTTTCTATAGTGAATTTGTCAAAAAATAATTTTTTGCTATCGCAAATTTTAAATATACCGAGGATTGCCCTTTCTATAGTGAAATTTTGAAAAAATTATTTTTTGCTGTCACAAATTTTAAATACGCCGTGTATTGCATTTTCTATAGTAAATTTGTCAAAGAATAATTTTTTACTGTCGCAAATTTTAAAAACGCTGAGGATTGCCATTTCTATAGTAAATTTTTCAAAAAATAATTTTTTACTCTCCCAAATTTTAAATACGCCGAGGATTGCCTTTTCTATAGTAAATTTGTCAAAAAATAAATTTCTACAGTGGCAAATTTTAAATACGCCGAGGATTGCCTTTTCTATAGTAAATTTTTCAAAAAATAATTTTTTACTGTCGCAAATTTTAAATACGCCGAGGACTGCCTTTTCTATAGTAAATTTTTCAAAACATAATTTTTTACTGTCGCAAATTTTAAATACGCCGAGGATTGCCTTTTCTATAGTAAATTTTTCAAAAAATAATTTTTTACTGTCGCAAATTTTAAATACGCCAAGGATTGCCTTTTCTATAGTGAATTTGTCAAAATAATATTTTTTACGGTCGCAAATTTTAAATTCGCCGAGGATTGCCTTTTCTATAGTGAATTTGTAAAAAAATAAATTTTTACAGTGGCAAATTTTAAATACGCCGAGGATTGCCTTTTCTATAGTAAATTTTTCAAAAAATAATTTTTTACTGTCGCAAATTTTAAATACGCCGAGGATTGCCTTTTCTATAGTAAGTTTTTCAAAAAATAATTTTTTACTGTCGCAAATTTTAAATACGCGGAGGATTGCCTTTTCTATAGTAAATTTTTCAAAAAATAATTTTTTACTGTCGCAAATTTTAAATACGCCGTCGATTGCCTTTTCTATAGTAAATTTTTCAAAAAATAAATTTTTACTGTCGCAAATTTTAGATACGCCGAGGATTGCCTTTTCTATAGTGAATTTGTCAAAATAATATTTTTTACGGTCGCAAATTTTAAATACGCCGAGGATTGCCTTTTCTACAACAAATTTTTCAAAACATTATTTTTTACTGTCGCAAATTTTAAATACTTCGAGGATTGCCTTTTCTATAGTAAATTTTTCAAAAAATAATTTTTTACTGTCGCAAATTTTAAATACGCCGAGGATTGCCTTTTCTATAGTAAATTTTTCAAAACATAATTTTTTACTGTCGCAAATTTTAAATACGCCGAGGATTGCCTTTTCTATAGTAAATTTTTCAAAAAATAATTTTTTACTGTCGCAAATTTTAAATACGCCGAGGATTGCCTTTTCTATAGTGAATTTGTCAAAATAATATTTTTTACGGTCGCAAATTTTAAATACGCCGAGGATTGCCTTTTCTATAGTGAATTTGTCAAAAAATAAATTTTTACAGTGACAAATTTTAAATACGCCGAGGACTGCCTTTTCTATAGTAAATTTTTCAAAAAATAATTTTTTACTGTCACAAATTTTAAATACGCCGAGGATTGCCTTTTCTATAGTAAATTTTTCAAAAAAAAATTTTTTTATTGTCAGACATGTTAAATACGCCGAGGATTACCTTTTCTTTGGTAAATTTTTCAAAAAATAATTTTTTACTGTCGCAAATTTTAAATACGCCGAGAATTGCCTTTTCTATATTGAATTTGTCAAAAAATAATTTTTCACTGCCGCAAATTTTAAATAAGCCGAGGATTGCTTTTTCTTTAGCAAATTTCTCGAAAAATTATTTTTTACTGTCGCAAATTTTAAATATACCGAGGATTGCCTTTTCTATAGTAAATTTATCAAAAAATTATTTTTCACTGTCACAAATTTGAAATACGCCGAGGATTGCCTTTCCTATAGTGAATTTGTCAAAAAATATTTTTTTCTATCGAAAATTTTAAATACGCCGAGGATTGCCTTTTCTATAGTAAATTTTTCAAAAAATAATTTTTACTGTCGCAAATTTTAAATACGCCGAGGATTGCCTTTTCTATAGTGAATTTGTCAAAATAATATTTTTTACGGTCTCAAATTTTAAATACGCCGAGGATTGCCTTTTCTATAGTGAATTTGTCAAAATAATATATTTAGGGTCGCAAATTTTAAATACGCCGAGGATTGCCTTTTCTATAGTAAATTTTTAAAAAATAATTTTTTACTGTCGCAAATTTTAAATACGCCGAGGATTGCCTTTTCTATAGTGAATTTGTCAAAATAATATTTTTTACGGTCGCAAATGTTAAATACGCCGAGGATTGCCTTTTCTATAGTGAATTTGTCAAAAAATAAATTTTTACAGTGGCAAATTTTAAATACGCCGAGGATTGCCTTTTCTATAGTAAATTTTTCAAAAAATAATATTTTACTGTCGCAAATTTTAAATACGCCGAGGATTGCCTTTTTTATAGTAAATTTTTCAAAAAATAATTTTTTACTGTCGCAAATTTTAAATACGCCGAGGATTGCCTTTTCTATAGTGAATTTGTCAAAATAATATTTTTTACGGTCGCAAATTTTAAATACGCCGAGGATTGCCTTTTCTATAGTGAATTTGTCAAAATAATATTTTTTACGGTCGCAAATTTTAAATACGCCGAGGATTGCCTTTTCTATCGCAAATTTTTCAAAACATTATTTTTTACTGTCGCAAATTTTAAATACGCCGAGGATTGCCTTTTTTATAGTAACTTTTTCAAAAAATTATTTTTCACTGTCGCAAATTTTAAATACGCCGAGGATTGCCTTTTCTATAGTGAATTTGTCAAAATAATATTGTTTACGTTCGCAAAATTTAAATACGCCGAGGATTGCCTTTTCTATAGTGAATTTGTCAAAATAATATTTTTTACGGTCACAAATTTGAAATACGCCGAGGATTGCCTTTCCTATAGTGAATTTGTCAAAATAATATTTTTTACGGTCACAAATTTGAAATACGCCGAGGCTTGCCTTTTCTATAGTGAATTTGTCAAAATAATATTTTTTACGGTCACAAATTTGAAATACGCCGAGGATTGCCTTTCCTATAGTGAATTTGTCAAAATAATATTTTTTACGGTCACAAATTTTAAATACGCCCGAGGATTGCCTTTTCTATAGTGAATTTGTCAAAATAATATTTTTAGGGTCGCAAATTTTAAATACGCCGAGGATTGCCTTTTCTATAGTAAATTTTTAAAAAATAATTTTTTACTGTCGCAAATTTTAAATACGCCGAGGATTGCCTTTTCTATAGTGAATTTGTCAAAATAATATTTTTTACGGTCGCAAATGTTAAATACGCCGAGGATTGCCTTTTCTATAGTGAATTTGTCAAAAAATAAATTTTTACAGTGGCAAATTTTAAATACGCCGAGGATTGCCTTTTCTATAGTAAATTTTTCAAAAAATAATATTTTACTCGTCGCAAATTTTAAATACGCCGAGGATTGCCTTTTTTATAGTAAATTTTTTCAAAAAATAATTTTTTACTGTCGCAAATTTTAAATACGCCGAGGATTGCCTTTTCTATAGTGAATTTGTCAAAATAATATTTTTTACGGTCGCAAATTTTAAATACGCCGAGGATTGCCTTTTCTATAGTGAATTTGTCAAAATAATATTTTTTACGGTCGCAAATTTTAAATACGCCGAGGATTGCCTTTTCTATCGCAAATTTTTCAAAACATTATTTTTTACTGTCGCAAATTTTAAATACGCCGAGGATTGCCTTTTTTATAGTAACTTTTTCAAAAAATTATTTTTCACTGTCGCAAATTTTAAATACGCCGAGGATTGCCTTTTCTATAGTGAATTTGTCAAATAATATTGTTTACGTTCGCAAAATTTAAATACGCCGAGGATTGCCTTTTCTATAGTGATTTTGTCAAAAAATAATTTTTTACTGTCGCAAATTTTAAATACGCCGAGGATTGCCTTTTCTATAGTGAATTTGTCAAAAAATAACTTTTTACTGTCGCAAATTTTAAATACGCCGAGGATTGCCTTTTCTATAGTAAATTCTTCAAAAAATATTTTTTTACTGTCGCAAATTTTAAATGCGCCGAGGATTGCCTTTTCTATAGTAAATTTTTCAAAAAATTATTTTTTACTGTCGCAAATTTTAAATACGCCGAGGATTGCCTTTTCTATAGTGAATTTGTCAAACTAATATTTTTTACGGTCGCAAATTTTAAATACGCCGAGGATTGCCTTTTCTATAGTGAATTTGTCAAAAAATAAATTTTTACAGTGGCAAATTTTAAATACGCCGAGGATTGCCTTTTCCATAGTAAATTTTTCAAAAAATAATATTTTACTGTCGCAAATTTTAAATACGCCCGAGGATTGCCTTTTCTATAGTAAATTTTTCAAAAAATAATTTTTTACTGTCGCAAATTTTAAATACGCCGAGGATTGCCTTTTCTATAGTAAATTTTTCAAAAAATAATTTTTTATTGTCGCAAATTTTAAATACGCCGAGGATTGCCTTTTCTATAGTAAATTTTTCAAAAAATAATTTTTTACTGTCGCAAATTTTAAATACGCCGAGGATTAAGTTTTCTATAGTAAATTTTTCAAAAAATAATTTTTTACTGTCGCAAATTTTAAATACGCCGAGGATTGCCTTTTCTATAGTAAAATTTTTCAAAAAATAATTTTTTACTGTCGCAACTTTTAAATACGCCGAGGATTGCCTTTTCTATAGTAAATTTTTCAAAAAATAATTTTTCACTGTCGCAAATTTTAAATACGCCGAGGATTGCCTTTTCCATAGTGAATTTGTCAAAATAATATTGTTTACGTTCGCAAAATTTAAATACGCCGAGGATTGCCTTTTCTATAGTGATTTTGTCAAAAAATAATTTTTACTGTCGCAAATTTTAAATACGCCGAGGATTGCCTTTTCTATAGTGAATTTGTCAAAAAATAACTTTTTACTGTCGCAAATTTTAAATACGCCGAGGATTGCCTTTTCTATAGTGAATTTGTCAAAATAATATTTTTTACGGTCGCAAATTTTAAATACGCCGAGGATTGCCTTTTCTATAGTGAATTTGTCAAAAAATAAATTTTTACTGTGGCAAATTTTTAAATATACCGGGGATTGCCTTTTTCTATAGTGAATTTGTCAAAAATAAATTTTT
>CAWUPM010001317.1:0-20628 GCA_963924295.1 Dioctria rufipes
GAGGATTGCCTTTTCTATAGTAAATTTTTCAAAAAATAATTTTTTACTGTCGCAAATTTTAAATACGCCGAGGATTGCCTTTTCTATAG
This sequence comes from Dioctria rufipes, assembly GCA_963924295.1. Classification (NCBI taxonomy): domain Eukaryota; kingdom Metazoa; phylum Arthropoda; class Insecta; order Diptera; family Asilidae; genus Dioctria; species Dioctria rufipes. The sequence goes on from CAWUPM010001317.1 coordinate 90, forward strand.
TGAATTTTCAAAAAATAAATTTTTACTGTCGCAAATTTTAAATACGCCGAGGATTGCCTTTTCTATAGTAAATTTTTGAAAAAATAATTTTTTACTGTCGCAAATTTTAAATACGCCGAGGATTGCCTTTTCTATAGTAAATTTTTCAAAAAATAATTTTTTACTGTCGCAAATTTTAAATACTCCGAGGATTGCCTTTTCTATAGTAAATTTTTCAAAAAATAATTTTTTACTGTCGCAAATTTTAAATACGCCGAGGATTGCCTTTTCTATAGTGAATTTTCAAAAAATAAATTTTTACTGTCGCAAATTTTAAATACGCCGAGGATTGCCTTTTCTATAGTAAATTTTTCAAAATAATTTTTTACTGTCGCAAATTTTAAATACGCCGAGGATTGCCTTTTCTATAGTAAATTTTTCAAAAAATAATTTTTTACTGTCACAAATTTTAAATACGCCGAGTATTGCCTTTTCTATAGTAAATTTTTCAAAAAATAATTTTTTACTATCGCATATATTAAATACGCCGAGGATTGCCTTTTCTATAGTAAATTTTTCAAAAAATAATTTTTTACTGTCACAAATTTTAAATACGCCGAGTATTGCCTTTTCTATAGTAAATTTTTCAAAAAATAATTTTTTACTATCGCATATATTAAATACGCCGAGGATTGCCTTTTCTATAGTAAATTTTTCAAAAAATAAATTTTTACTGTCGCAAATTTTAAATACGCCGAGGATTGCCTTTTCTATAGTAAATTTTTCAAAAAATAATTTTTTAATGTCGCAAATTTTAAATACGCCGAGGATTGCCTTTTCTATAGTAAATTTTTCAAAAAATAATTTTTTACTGTCGCAAATTTTAAATACGCGGAGGATTGCCTTTTCTATAGTGAATTTTCAAAAAATAAATTTTTACTGTCGCAAATTTTAAATACGCTGAGGATTGCCTTTTCTATAGTAAATTTTTCAAAAAATAATTTTTTACTGTCGCAAATTTTAAATACGCCGAGGATTGCCTTTTCTATAGTGAATTTTCAAAAAATAAATTTTTACTGTCGCAAATTTTAAATACGCCGAGGATTGCCTTTTCTATAGTAAATTTTTCAAAAAATAGTTTTTTACTGTCGCAAATTTTAAATACGCCGAGGATTGCCTTTTCTATAGTAAATTTTTCAAAAAATAATTTTTTACTGTCGCAAATTTAAAATACGCCGAGGATTGCCTTTTCTATAGTAAATTTTTCAAAAAATAATTTTTTACTGTCGCAAATTTTAAATACGCCGAGGATTGCCTTTTCTATAGTAAATTTTTCAAAAAATAATTTTTTACTGTCGCAAATTTTAAATACGCCGAGGATTGCCTTTTCTATAGTGAATTTTCAAAAAATAAATTTTTACTGTCGCAAATTTTAAATACGCCGAGGATTGCCTTTTCTATAGTAAATTTTTCAAAATAATTTTTTACTGTCGCAAATTTGAAATACGCCGAGGATTGCCTTTTCTATAGTAAATTTTTCAAAAAATAATTTTTTACTGTCACAAATTTTAAATACGCCGAGTATTGCCTTTTCTATAGTAAATTTTTCAAAAAATAAATTTTTACTATCGCATATATTAAATACGCCGAGGATTGCCTTTTCTATAGTAAATTTTTCAAAAAATAATTTTTTACTGTCACAAATTTTAAATACGCCGAGTATTGCCTTTTCTATAGTAAATTTTTCAAAAAATAATTTTTTATTTATCGCATATATTAAATACGCCGAGGATTGCCTTTTCTATAGTAAATTTTTCAAAAAATAAATTTTTACTGTCGCAAATTTTAAATACGCCGAGGATTGCCTTTTCTATAGTAAATTTTTCAAAAAATAATTTTTTAATGTCGCAAATTTTAAATACGCCGAGGATTGCCTTTTCTATAGTAAATTTTTCAAAAAATAATTTTTTACTGTCGCAAATTTTAAATACGCCGAGGATTGCCTTTTCTATAGTGAATTTTCAAAAAATAAATTTTTACTGTCGCAAATTTTAAATACGCTGAGGATTGCCTTTTCTATAGTAAATTTTTCAAAAAATAATTTTTTACTGTCGCAAATTTTAAATACGCCGAGGATTGCCTTTTCTATAGTGAATTTTCAAAAAATAAATTTTTACTGTCGCAAATTTTAAATACGCCGAGGATTGCCTTTTCTATAGTAAATTTTTCAAAAAATAGTTTTTTACTGTCGCAAATTTTAAATACGCCGAGGATTGCCTTGTCTATAGTAAATTTTTCAAAAAATAATTTTTTACTGTCGCAAATTTAAAATACGCCGAGGATTGCCTTTTCTATAGTAAATTTTTCAAAAAATAATTTTTTACTGTCGCAAATTTTAAATACGCCGAGGATTGCCTTTTCTATAGTAAATTTTTCAAAATATAATTTTTACTGTCGCAAATTTTAAATACGCCGAGGATTGCCTTTTCTATAGTAAATTTTTCAAAAAATTATTTTTTACTGTCGCAAATTTTAAATACGCCGAGGATTGCCTTTTCTATAGTAAATTTTTCAAAAAATTATTTTTTACTGTCGCAAATTTTAAATACGCCGAGGATTGCCTTTTCTATAGTAAATTTTTCAAAAAATAATTTTTTACTGTCGCAAATTTTAAATACGCCGAGGATTGCCTTTTCTATAGTGAATTTTCAAAAAATAAATTTTTACTGTCGCAAATTTTAAATACGCCGAGGATTGCCTTTTCTATAGTAAATTTTTCAAAAATTAATTTTTTACTGTCGCAAATTTTAAATACGCCGAGGATTGCCTTTTCTATAGTAAATTTTTCAAAAAATAATTTTTTACTGTAGCAAATTTTAAATACGCCGAGGATTGCCTTTTCTATAGTAAATTTTTCAAAAAATAATTTTTTACTGTCGCAAATTTTAAATACGCCGAGGATTGCCTTTTCTATAGTAAATTTTTCAAAAAATAATTTTTTACTGTGGCAAATTTTAAATACGCCGAGGATTGCCTTTTCTATAGTAAATTTTTCAAAAAATAATTTTTTACTGTCGCAAATTTTAAATACGCCGAGGATTGCCTTTTCTATAGTAAATTTTTCAAAAAATAATTTTTCACTGTCGCAAATTTTAAATACGCCGAGGATTGCCTTTTCTATAGTAAATTTATCAAAAAATAGTTTTTTACTGTCGCAAATTTTAAATACGCCGAGGATTGCCTTTTCTATAGTAAATTTTTGAAAAAATAAATTTTTACTGTCGCAAATTTAAAATACGCCGAGGATTGCCTTTTCTATAGTAAATTTTTCAAAAAATAATTTTTTACTGTCGCAAATTTTGAATACGCCGAGGATTGCCTTTTCTATAGTAAATTTTTCAAAATATAATTTTTTACTGTCGCAAATTTTAAATACGCCGAGGATTGCCTTTTCTATAGTAAATTTTTCAAAAAATAATTTTTTACTGTCGCAAATTTTAAATACGCCGAGGATTGCCTTTTCTATAGTAAATTTTTCAAAAAATAATTTTCTACTGTCGCAAATTTTAAATACGCCGAGGATTGCCTTTTCTATAGTAAATTATTCAAAAAATAATTTTTTACTGTCGCAAATTTTAAATACGCCGAGGATTGCCTTTTCTATAGTAAATTTTTCAAAAAATAATTTTTTACTGTCGCAAATTTTAAATACGCCGAGGATTGCCTTTTCTATAGTAAATTTTTCAAAAAATAATTTTTTACTGTCGCAAATTTTAAATACGCCGAGGATTGCCTTTTCTATAGTAAATTTTTCAAAAAATAATTTTTTACTGTCGCAAATTTTAAATACGCCGAGGATTGCCTTTTCTGTAGTAAATTTTTCAAAAAATAATTTTTTACTGTCGCAAATTTTAAATACGCCGAGGATTGCCTTTTCTATAGTGAATTTTCAAAAAATAAATTTTTACTGTCGCAAATTTTAAATACGCCGAGGATTGCCTTTTCTATAGTAAATTTTTCAAAAAATAATTTTTTACTGTCGAAAATTTTAAATACGCCGAGGATTGCCTTTTCTATAGTAAATTTTTCAAAAAATAATTTTTTACTGTAGCAAATTTTAAATACGCCGGGGATTGCCTTTTCTATAGTAAATTTTTCAAAAAATAATTTTTTACTGTCGCAAATTTTAAATACGCCGAGGATTGCCTTTTCTATAGTAAATTTTTCAAAAAATAATTTTTTACTGTCGCAAATTTTAAATACGCCGAGGATTGCCTTTTCTATAGTAAATTTTTCAAAAAATAATTTTTTACTGTCGCAAATTTTAAATACGCCGAGGATTGCCTTTTCTATAGTAAATTTATCAAAAAATAATTTTTCACTGTCGCAAATGTTAAATACGCCGAGGATTGCCTTTTCTATAGTAAATTTATCAAAAAATAGTTTTTTACTGTCGCAAATTTTAAATACGCCGAGGATTGCCTTTTCTATAGTAAATTTTTCAAAAAATAATTTTTTACTGTCGCAAATTTAAAATACGCCGAGGATTGCCTTTTCTATAGTAAATTTTTCAAAAAATAATTTTTTACTGTCGCAAATTTTAAATACGCCGAGGATTGCCTTTTCTATAGTAAATTTTTCAAAATATAATTTTTTACTGTCGCAAATTTTAAATACGCCGAGGATTGCCTTTTCTATAGTGAGTTTTCAAAGAATAAATTTTTACTGTCGCAAATTTTAAATACGCCGAGGATTGCCTTTTATATAGTAAATTTTTCAAAATAATTTTTTACTGTCGCAAATTTTAAATACGCCGAGGATTGCCTTTTCTATAGTAAATTTTTCAAAAAATAATTTTTTACTGTCACAAATTTTAAATACGCCGAGTATTGCCTTTTCTATAGTAAATTTTTCAAAAAATAATTTTTTACTATCGCATATATTAAATACGCCGAGGATTGCCTTTTCTATAGTAAATTTTTCAAAAAATAATTTTTTACTGTCACAAATTTTAAATACGCCGAGGATTGCCTTTTCTATAGTAAATTTTTCAAAAAATAATTTTTTATTGTCGCAAATTTTAAATACGCCGAGGATTGCCTTTTCTATAGTAAATTTTTCAAAAAATAATTTTTTACTCTCGCAAATTTTAAATACGACGAGGATTGCCTTTTCTATAGTAAATTTTTCAAAAAATAATTTTTTACTGTCGCAAATTTTAAATACGCCGAGGATTGCCTTTTCTATAGTAAATTTTTCAAAAAATAATTTTTTACTGTCGCAAATTTTAAATACGCCGAGGATTGCCTTTTCTATAGTAAATTTTTCAAAAAATAGTTTTTTACTGTGGCAAATTTTAAATACGCCGAGGATTGCCTTTTCTATAGTAAATTTTTCAAAAAATAATATTTTACTGTCGCAAATTTAAAATACGCCGAGGATTGCCTTTTCTATAGTAAATTTTTCAAAAAATAATTTTTTACTGTCGCAAATTTTAAATACGCCGAGGATTGCCTTTTCTATAGTAAATTTTTCAAAATATAATTTTTACTGTCGCAAATTTTAAATACGCCGAGGATTGCCTTTTCTATAGTAAATTTTTCAAAAAATAATTTTTTACTGTCGCAAATTTTAAATACGCCGAGGATTGCCTTTTCTATAGTAAATTTTTCAAAAAATAATTTTTTACTGTCGCAAATTTTAAATATGCCCAGGATTGCCTTTTCTATAGTAAATTTTTCAAAAAATAATTTTTTACTGTCGCAAATTTTAAATACGCCGAGGATTGCCTTTTCTATAGTGAATTTTCAAAAAATAAATTTTTACTGTCGCAAATTTTAAATACGCCGGGGATTGCCTTTTCTATAGTAAATTTTTCAAAAATTAATTTTTTACTGTCGCAAATTTTAAATACGCCGAGGATTGCCTTTTCTATAGTAAATATTTCAAAAAATAATTTTTTACAGTAGCAAATTTTAAATACGCCGAGGATTGCCTTTTCTATAGTAAATTTTTCAAAAAATAATTTTTTACTGTCGCAAATTTTAAATACGCCGAGGATTGCCCTTTCTATAGTAAATTTTTCAAAAAATAATTTTTTACTGTCGCAAATTTTAAATACGCCGAGGATTGCCTTTTCTATAGTAAATTTTTCAAAATATAAATTTTTACTGTCGCAAATTTTAAATACGCCGAGGATTGCCTTTTCTATAGTAAATTTTTCAAAAAATAATTTTTTACTGTCGCAAATTTTAAATACGCCGAGGATTGCCTTTTCTATAGTAAATTTTTCAAAAAATAATTTTCTACTGTCGCAAATTTTAAATACGCCGAGGATTGCCTTTTCTATAGTAAATTTTTCAAAAAATAATTTTTTACTGTCGCAAATTTTAAATACGCCGAGGATTGCCTTTTCTATAGTAAATTTTTCAAAAAATAATTTTTTACTGTCGCAAATTTTAAATACGCCGAGGATTGCCTTTTCTATAGTAAATTTTCAAAAAATAATTTTTTACTGTCGCAAATTTTAAATACGCCGAGGATTGCCTTTTCTGTAGTAAATTTTTCAAAAAATAATTTTTTACTGTCGCAAATTTTAAATACGCCGAGGATTGCCTTTTCTATATTGAATTTTCAAAAAATAAATTTTTACTGTCGCAAATTTTAAATACGCCGAGGATTGCCTTTTCTATAGTAAATTTTTCAAAAAATTATTTTTTACTGTCGCAAATTTTAAATACGCCGGGGATTGCCTTTTCTATAGTAAATTTTTCAAAAAATAATTTTTTACTGTAGCAAATTTTAAATACGCCGAGGATTGCCTTTTCTATAGTAAATTTTTCAAAAAATAATTTTTTACTGTCGCAAATTTTAAATACGCCGAGGATTGCCTTTTCTATAGTGAATTTTCAAAAAATAAATTTTTACTGTCGCAAATTTTAAATACGCCGAGGATTGCCTTTTCTATAGTAAATTTTTCAAAAAATAATTTTTTACTGTCGCAAATTTTAAATACGCCGAGGATTGCCTTTTCTATAGTAAATTTTTCAAAAAATAATTTTTTATTGTCGCAAATTTTAAATACGCCGAGGATTGCCTTTTCTATAGTAAATTTTTCAAAAAATAATTTTTTACTGTCGCAAATTTTAAATACGCCGAGGATTGCCTTTTCTATAGTAAATTTTTCAAAAAATAATTTTTTACTGTCGCAAATTTAAAATACGCCGAGGATTGCCTTTTCCATAGTAAATTTTTCAAAAAATAATTTTTTACTGTCGCAAATTTTAAATACGCCGAGGATTGACTTTTCTATAGTAAATTTTTCAAAAAATAATTTTTTACTGTCGGAAATTTTAAATACGCCGAGGATTGCCTTTTCTATAGTAAATTTTTCAAAAAAATAATTTTTTACTGTCGCAAATTTTAAATACGCCGAGGATTGCCTTTTCTATAGTAAATTTTTCAAAAAATAATTTTTTACTGTCGCAAATTTTAAATACGCCGAGGATTGCCTTTTCTATAGTGAATTTTTCAAAAAATAATTTTTTACTGTCGCAAATTTTAAATACGCCGAGGATTGCCTTTTCTATAGTAAATTTTTCAAAAAAATAATTTTTTACTGTCGCAAATTTTAAATACGCCGAGGATTGCCTTTTCTATAGTAAATTTTTCAAAAAATAATTTTTTACTGTCGCAAATTTTAAATACGCCGAGGATTGCCTTTTCTATAGTGAATTTTTCAAAAAATAATTTTTTACTGTCGCAAATTTTAAATACGCCGAGGATTGCCTTTTCTATAGTAAATTTTTCAAAAAATAATTTTTTACTGTCGCAAATTTTAAATACGCCGAGGATTGCCTTTTCTATAGTAAATTTTTCAAAAAATAATTTTTTACTGTCGCAAATTTTAAATACGCCGAGGATTGCCTTTTCTATAGTAAATTTTTCAAAAAATAATTTTTTACTGTCGCAAATTTAAAATACGCCCAGGATTGCCTTTTCTATAGTAAATTTTTCAAAAAATAATTTTTTACTGTCGCAAATTTTAAATACGCCGAGGATTGCATTTTCTATTGTAAATTTTTCAAAAAATAATTTTTTACTGTCGCAAATTTTAAATACGCCGAGGATTGCCTTTTCTATAGTAAATTTTTCAAAAAATAATTTTTTACTGTCGCAAATTTTAAATACGCCGAGGATTGCCTTTTCTATAGTAAATTTTTCAAAAAATAATTTTTTACTGTCGCAAATTTTTAAATACGCCGAGGATTGCCTTTTCTATAGTGAATTTTTCAAAAAATAATTTTTTACTGTCGCAAATTTTAAATACGCCGAGGATTGCCTTTTCTATAGTAAATTTTTCAAAAAAATAATTTTTTACTGTCGCAAATTTTAAATACGCCGAGGATTGCCTTTTCTATAGTAAATTTTTCAAAAAATAATTTTTTACTGTCGCAAATTTTAAATACGCCGAGGATTGCCTTTTCTATAGTGAATTTTTCAAAAAATAATTTTTTACTGTCGCAAATTTTAAATACGCCGAGGATTGCCTTTTCTATAGTAAATTTTTCAAAAAATAATTTTTTACAGTCGCAAATTTTAAATACGCCGAGGATTGCCTTTTCTATAGTAAATTTTTCAAAAAATAATTTTTTACTGTCGCAAATTTAAAATACGCCGAGGATTGCCTTTTCTATAGTAAATTTTTCAAAAAATTATTTTTTACTGTCGCAAATTTTAAATACGCCGAGGATTGCCTTTTCTATAGTAAATTTTTCAAAAAATAATTTTTTACTGTCGCAAATTTTAAATACGCCGAGGATTGCCTTTTCTATAGTAAATTTTTCAAAAAATAATTTTTTACTGTCGCAAATTTTAAATACGCCGAGGATTGCCTTTTCTATAGTAAATTTTTCAAAAAATAATTTTTTATTGTCGCAAATTTTAAATACGCCGAGGATTGCCTTTTCTATAGTAAATTTTTCAAAAAATAATTTTTTAATGTCGCAAATTTTAAATACGCCGAGGATTGCCTTTTCTATAGTAAATTTTTCAAAAAATAATTTTTTACTGTCGCAAATTTAAAATACGCCGAGGATTGCCTTTTCTATAGTAAATTTTTCAAAAAATAATTTTTTACTGTCGCAAATTTTAAATACGCCGAGGATTGACTTTTCTATAGTAAATTTTTCAAAAAATAATTTTTTACTGTCGCAAATTTTAAATAGGCCGAGGATTGCCTTTTCTATAGTAAATTTTTCAAAAAAATAATTTTTTACTGTCGCAAATTTTAAATACGCCGAGGATTGCCTTTTCTATAGTAAATTTTCCAAAAAATAATTTTTTACTGTCGCAAATTTTAAATACGCCGAGGATTGCCTTTTCTATAGTGAATTTTTCAAAAAATAATTTTTTACTGTCGCAAATTTTAAATACGCCGAGGATTGCCTTTTCTATAGTAAATTTTTCAAAAAAATAATTTTTTACTGTCGCAAATTTTAAATACGCCGAGGATTGCCTTTTCTATAGTAAATTTTTCAAAAAATAATTTTTTAATGTCGCAAATTTTAAATACGCCGAGGATTGCCTTTTCTATAGTAAATTTTTCAAAAAATAATTTTTTACTGTCGCAAATTTAAAATACGCCGAGGATTGCCTTTTCTATAGTAAATTTTTCAAAAAATAATTTTTTAATGTCGCAAATTTTAAATACGCCGAGGATTGCCTTTTCTATAGTAAATTTTTCAAAAAAATAATTTTTTACTGTCGCAAATTTTAAATACGCCGAGGATTGCCTTTTCTATAGTAAATTTTTCAAAAAATAATTTTTTAATGTCGCAAATTTTAAATACGCCGAGGATTGCCTTTTCTATAGTAAATTTTTCAAAAAATAATTTTTTACTGTCGCAAATTTTAAATACGCCGAGGATTGCCTTTTCTATAGTGAATTTTTCAAAAAATAATTTTTTACTGTCGCAAATTTTAAATACGCCGAGGATTGCCTTTTCTATTGTAAATTTTTCAAAAAATAATTTTTTACTGTCGCAAATTTTAAATACGCCGAGGATTGCCTTTTCTATAGTAAATTTTTCAAAAAATAATTTTTTACAGTCGCAAATTTTAAATACGCCGAGGATTGCCTTTTCTATAGTAAATTTTTCAAAAAATAATTTTTTACTGTCGCAAATTTAAAATACGCCGAGGATTGCCTTTTCTATAGTAAATTTTTCAAAAAATTATTTTTTACTGTCGCAAATTTTAAATACGCCGAGGATTGCCTTTTCTATAGTAAATTTTTCAAAAAATAATTTTTTACTGTCGCAAATTTTAAATACGCCGAGGATTGCCTTTTCTATAGTAAATTTTTCAAAAAATAATTTTTTACTGTCGCAAATTTTAAATACGCCGAGGATTGCCTTTTCTATAGTGAATTTTCAAAAAATAAATTTTTACTGTCGCAAATTTTAAATACGCCGAGGATTGCCTTTTCTATAGTAAATTTTTCAAAAAATAGTTTTTTACTGTCGCAAATTTTAAATACGCCGAGGATTGCCTTGTCTATAGTAAATTTTTCAAAAAATAATTTTTTACTGTCGCAAATTTAAAATACGCCGAGGATTGCCTTTTCTATAGTAAATTTTTCAAAAAATAATTTTTTACTGTCGCAAATTTTAAATACGCCGAGGATTGCCTTTTCTATAGTAAATTTTTCAAAATATAATTTTTACTGTCGCAAATTTTAAATACGCCGAGGATTGCCTTTTCTATAGTAAATTTTTCAAAAAATTATTTTTTACTGTCGCAAATTTTAAATACGCCGAGGATTGCCTTTTCTATAGTAAATTTTTCAAAAAATAATTTTTTACTGTCGCAAATTTTAAATACGCCGAGGATTGCCTTTTCTATAGTAAATTTTTCAAAAAATAATTTTTTACTGTCGCAAATTTTAAATACGCCGAGGATTGCCTTTTCTATAGTGAATTTTCAAAAAATAAATTTTTACTGTCGCAAATTTTAAATACGCCGAGGATTGCCTTTTCTATAGTAAATTTTACAAAAATTAATTTTTTACTGTCGCAAATTTTAAATACGCCGAGGATTGCCTTTTCTATAGTAAATTTTTCAAAAAATAATTTTTTACTGTAGCAAATTTTAAATACGCCGAGGATTGCCTTTTCTATAGTAAATTTTTCAAAAAATAATTTTTTACTGTCGCAAATTTTAAATACGCCGAGGATTGCCTTTTCTATAGTAAATTTTTCAAAAAATAATTTTTTACTGTCGCAAATTTTAAATACGCCGAGGATTGCCTTTTCTATAGTAAATTTTTCAAAAAATAATTTTTTACTGTCGCAAATTTTAAATACGCCGAGGATTGCCTTTTCTATAGTAAATTTTTCAAAAAATAATTTTTCACTGTCGCAAATTTTAAATACGCCGAGGATTGCCTTTTCTATAGTAAATTTATCAAAAAATAGTTTTTTACTGTCGCAAATTTTAAATACGCCGAGGATTGCCTTTTCTATAGTAAATTTTTCAAAAAATAAATTTTTACTGTCGCAAATTTAAAATACGCCGAGGATTGCCTTTTCTATAGTAAATTTTTTCAAAAAATAATTTTTTACTGTCGCAAATTTTAAATACGCCCGAGGATTGCCTTTTCTATAGTAAATTTTTCAAAATATAATTTTTTACTGTCGCAAATTTTAAATACGCCGAGGATTGCCTTTTCTATAGTAAATTTTTCAAAAAATAATTTTTTACTGTCGCAAATTTTAAATACGCCGAGGATTGCCTTTTCTATAGTAAATTTTTCAAAAAATAATTTTCTACTGTCGCAAATTTTAAATACGCCGAGGATTGCCTTTTCTATAGTAAATTATTCAAAAAATAATTTTTTACTGTCGCAAATTTTAAATACGCCGAGGATTGCCTTTTCTATAGTAAATTTTTCAAAAAATAATTTTTTTACTGTCGCAAATTTTAAATACGCCGAGGATTGCCTTTTCTATAGTAAATTTTCAAAAAATAATTTTTTACTGTCGCAAATTTTAAATACGCCGAGGATTGCCTTTTCTATAGTAAATTTTTCAAAAAATAATTTTTACTGTCGCAAATTTTAAATACGCCGAGGATTGCCTTTTCTGTAGTAAATTTTTCAAAAAATAATTTTTTACTGTCGCAAATTTTAAATACGCCGAGGATTGCCTTTTCTATAGTGAATTTTCAAAAATAAATTTTTACTGTCGCAAATTTTAAATACGCCGAGGATTGCCTTTTCTATAGTAAATTTTTCAAAAAATAATTTTTACGCCGAGGATTGCCTTTTCTATAGTAAATTATTCAAAAAATAATTTTTTACTGTCGCAAATTTTAAATACGCCGAGGATTGCCTTTTCTATAGTAAATTTTTCAAAAAATAATTTTTTACTGTCGCAAATTTAAAATACGCCGAGGATTGCCTTTTCTATAGTAAATTTTTCAAAATATAATTTTTTACTGTCGCAAATTTTAAATACGCCGAGGATTGCCTTTTCTATAGTAAATTTTTCAAAAAATAATTTTTACTGTCGCAAATTTTAAATACGCCGAGGATTGCCTTTTCTATAGTAAATTTTTCAAAAAATAATTTTCTACTGTCGCAAATTTTAAATACGCCGAGGATTGCCTTTTCTATAGTAAATTATTCAAAAAATAATTTTTTACTGTCGCAAATTTTAAATACGCCGAGGATTGCCTTTTCTATAGTAAATTTTTCAAAAAATAATTTTTTACTGTCGCAAATTTTAAATACGCCGAGGATTGCCTTTTCTATAGTGAATTTTTCAAAAAATAATTTTTTACTGTCGCAAATTTTAAATACGCCGAGGATTGCCTTTTCTATAGTAAATTTTTCAAAAAATAATTTTTTACTGTCGCAAATTTTAAATACGCCGAGGATTGCCTTTTCTATAGTAAATTTTTCAAAAAATAATTTTTTACTGTCGCAAGTTTTAAATACGCCCGAGGATTGCCTTTTCTATAGTGAATTTTTCAAAAAATAATTTTTTACTGTCGCAAATTTTAAATACGCCGAGGATTGCCTTTTCTATAGTAAATTTTTCAAAAAATAATTTTTTACTGTCGCAAATTTTAAATACGCCGAGGATTGCCTTTTCTATAGTAAATTTTTCAAAAAATAATTTTTTACTGTCGCAAATTTTAAATACGCCGAGGATTGCCTTTTCTATAGTAAATTTTTCAAAAAATAATTTTTTACTGTCGCAAATTTTAAATACGCCGAGGATTGCCTTTTCTATAGTGAATTTTCAAAAAATAAATTTTTACTGTTGCAAATTTTAAATACGCCGAGGATTGCCTTTTCTATAGTAAATTTTTCAAAAAATAATTTTTTACTGTCGCAAATTTTAAATACGCCGAGGATGGCCTTTTCTATAGTGAATTTTCGAAAATAAATTTTTACTGTCGCAAATTTTAAAAACGCCGAGGATTGCCTTTTCTATAGTAAATTTTTCAAAAAATAATTTTTTACTGTCGCAAATTTAAAATACGCCGAGGATTGCCTTTTCTATAGTAAATTTTTCAAAAAATAATTTTTTACTGTCGCAAATTTTAAATACGCCGAGGATTGCCTTTTCTATAGTAAATTTTTCAAAATATAATTTTTTTACTGTCGCAAATTTTAAATACGCCGAGGATTGCCTTTTCTATAGTAAATTTTTCAAAAAATAATTTTTTACTATCGCAAATTTTAAATACGCCGAGGATTGCCTTTTCTATAGTAAATTTTTCAAAAAATAATTTTTTACTGTCGCAAATTTTAAATACGCCGAGGATTGCCTTTTCTATAGTAAATTTTTCAAAAATAATTTTTTAATGTCGCAAATTTTAAATACGCCGAGGATTGCCTTTTCTATAGTAAATTTTTCAAAAATAATTTTTTACTGTCGCAAATTTTAAATACGCCGAGGATTGCCTTTTCTATAGTGAATTTTCAAAAAATAAATTTTTACTGTCGCAAATTTTAAATACGCCGAGGATTGCCTTTTCTATAGTAAATTTTTCAAAATAATTTTTTACTGTCGCAAATTTTAAATACGCCGAGGATTGCCTTTTCTATAGTAAATTTTTCAAAAAATAATTTTTTACTGTCACAAATTTTAAATACGCCGAGTATTGCCTTTTCTATAGTAAATTTTTCAAAAAATAATTTTTTACTATCGCATATATTAAATACGCCGAGGATTGCCTTTTCTATAGTAAATTTTTCAAAAAATAATTTTTTACTGTCACAAATTTTAAATACGCCGAGTATTGCCTTTTCTATAGTAAATTTTTCAAAAAATAATTTTTTACTATCGCATATATTAAATACGCCGAGGATTGCCTTTTCTATAGTAAATTTTTCAAAAAATAAATTTTTACTGTCGCAAATTTTAAATACGCCGAGGATTGCCTTTTCTATAGTAAATTTTTCAAAAAATAATTTTTTAATGTCGCAGATTTTAAATACGCCGAGGATTGCCTTTTCTATAGTAAATTTTTCAAAAATAATTTTTTACTGTCGCAAATTTTAAATACGCCGAGGATTGCCTTTTCTATAGTGAATTTTCAAAAATAAATTTTTACTGTCGCAAATTTTAAATACGCTGAGGATTGCCTTTTCTATAGTAAATTTTTCAAAAAATAATTTTTTACTGTCGCAAATTTTAAATACGCCGAGGATTGCCTTTTCTATAGTGAATTTTCAAAAAATAAATTTTTACTGTCGCAAATTTTAAATACGCCGAGGATTGCCTTTTCTATAGTAAATTTTTCAAAAAATAGTTTTTTACTGTCGCAAATTTTAAATACGCCGAGGATTGCCTTTTCTATAGTAAATTTTTCAAAAAATAATTTTTTTACTGTCGCAAATTTAAAATACGCCGAGGATTGCCTTTTCTATAGTAAATTTTTCAAAAAATAATTTTTTACTGTCGCAAATTTTAAATACGCCGAGGATTGCCTTTTCTATAGTAAATTTTTCAAAAATAATTTTTTACTGTCGCAAATTTTAAATACGCCGAGGATTGCCTTTTCTATAGTGAATTTTCAAAAAATAAATTTTTACTGTCGAAATTTTAAATACGCCGAGGATTGCCTTTTCTATAGTAAATTTTTCAAAATAATTTTTTACTGTCGCAAATTTTAAATACGCCGAGGATTGCCTTTTCTATAGTAAATTTTCAAAAAATAATTTTTTACTGTCACAAATTTTAAATACGCCGAGTATTGCCTTTCCTATAGTAAATTTTTCAAAAAATAAATTTTTACTATCGCATATATTAAATACGCCGAGGATTGCCTTTTCTATAGTAAATTTTTCAAAAAATAATTTTTTACTGTCACAAATTTTAAATACGCCGAGTATTGCCTTTTCTATAGTAAATTTTTCAAAAAATAATTTTTTATTTATCGCATATATTAAATACGCCGAGGATTGCCTTTTCTATAGTAAATTTTTCAAAAAATAAATTTTTACTGTCGCAAATTTTAAATACGCCGAGGATTGCCTTTTCTATAGTAAATTTTTCAAAAAATAATTTTTTAATGTCGCAAATTTTAAATACGCCGAGGATTGCCTTTTCTATAGTAAATTTTTCAAAAATAATTTTTTACTGTCGCAAATTTTAAATACGCCGAGGATTGCCTTTTCTATAGTGAATTTTCAAAAAATAAATTTTTACTGTCGCAAATTTTAAATAAGCTGAGGATTGCCTTTTCTATAGTAAATTTTCAAAAATAATTTTTTACTGTCGCAAATTTTAAATACGCCGAGGATTGCCTTTTCTATAGTGAATTTTCAAAAAATAAATTTTTACTGTCGCAAATTTTAAATACGCCGAGGATTGCCTTTTCTATAGTAAATTTTTCAAAAATAGTTTTTTACTGTCGCAAATTTTAAATACGCCGAGGATTGCCTTGTCTATAGTAAATTTTTCAAAAAATAATTTTTTACTGTCGCAAATTTAAAATACGCCGAGGATTGCCTTTTCTATAGTAAATTTTTCAAAAATAATTTTTTACTGTCGCAAATTTTAAATACGCCGAGGATTGCCTTTTCTATAGTAAATTTTTCAAAATATAATTTTTACTGTCGCAAATTTTAAATACGCCGAGGATTGCCTTTTCTATAGTAAATTTTTCAAAAATTATTTTTTACTGTCGCAAATTTTAAATACGCCGAGGATTGCCTTTTCTATAGTAAATTTTCAAAAATAATTTTTTACTGTCGCAAATTTTAAATACGCCGAGGATTGCCTTTTCTATAGTAAATTTTTCAAAAAATAATTTTTTACTGTCGCAAATTTTAAATACGCCGAGGATTGCCTTTTCTATAGTGAATTTTCAAAAAATAAATTTTTTACTGTCGCAAATTTTAAATACGCCGAGGATTGCCTTTTCTATAGTAAATTTTCCAAAAATTAATTTTTTACTGTCGCAAATTTTAAATACGCCGAGGATTGCCTTTCTATAGTAAATTTTTCAAAAAATAATTTTTTACTGTAGCAAATTTTAAATACGCCGAGGATTGCCTTTTCTATAGTAAATTTTTCAAAAAATAATTTTTTACTGTCGCAAATTTTAAATACGCCGAGGATTGCCTTTTCTATAGTAAATTTTTCAAAAATAATTTTTTACTGTCGCAAATTTTAAATACGCCGAGGATTGCCTTTTCTATAGTAAATTTTTCAAAAAATAATTTTTTACTGTCGCAAATTTTAAATACGCCGAGGATTGCCTTTTCTATAGTAAATTTTTCAAAAAATAATTTTTCACTGTCGCAAATTTTAAATACGCCGAGGATTGCCTTTTCTATAGTAAATTTATCAAAAAATAGTTTTTTACTGTCGCAAATTTTAAATACGCCGAGGATTGCCTTTTCTATAGTAAATTTTTCAAAAAATAAATTTTTACTGTCGCAAATTTAAAATACGCCGAGGATTGCCTTTTCTATAGTAAATTTTTCAAAAAATAATTTTTTACTGTCGCAAATTTTAAATACGCCGAGGATTGCCTTTTCTATAGTAAATTTTTCAAAATATAATTTTTTACTGTCGCAAATTTTAAATACGCCGAGGATTGCCTTTTCTATAGTAAATTTTTCAAAAAATAATTTTTTACTGTCGCAAATTTTAAATACGCCGAGGATTGCCTTTTCTATAGTAAATTTTTCAAAAAATAATTTTCTACTGTCGCAAATTTTAAATACGCCGAGGATTGCCTTTTCTATAGTAAATTATTCAAAAAATAATTTTTTACTGTCGCAAATTTTAAATACGCCGAGGATTGCCTTTTCTATAGTAAATTTTTCAAAAAATAATTTTTTACTGTCGCAAATTTTAAATACGCCGAGGATTGCCTTTTCTATAGTAAATTTTTCAAAAAATAATTTTTTACTGTCGCAAATTTTAAATACGCCGAGGATTGCCTTTTCTATAGTAAATTTTCAAAAAATAATTTTTTACTGTCGCAAATTTTAAATACGCCGAGGATTGCCTTTTCTGTAGTAAATTTTTCAAAAAATAATTTTTTTACTGTCGCAAATTTTAAATACGCCGAGGATTGCCTTTTCTATAGTGAATTTTCAAAAATAAATTTTTACTGTCGCAAATTTTAAATACGCCGAGGATTGCCTTTTTCTATAGTAAATTTTTCAAAAATAATTTTCTACTGTCGCAAATTTTAAATACGCCGAGGATTGCCTTTTCTATAGTAAATTATTCAAAAAATAATTTTTTACTGTCGCAAATTTTAAATACGCCGAGGATTGCCTTTTCTATAGTAAATTTTTCAAAAAATAATTTTTTACTGTCGCAAATTTTAAATACGCCGAGGATTGCCTTTTCTATAGTAAATTTTTCAAAAAATAATTTTTTACTGTCGCAAATTTTAAATACGCCGAGGATTGCCTTTTCTATAGTAAATTTTTCAAAATATATTTTTTTACTGTCGCAAATTTTAAATACGCCGAGGATTGCCTTTTCTATAGTAAAATTTTTCAAAAAATAATTTTTTACTGTCGCAAATTTTAAATACGCCGAGGATTGCCTTTTCTATAGTAAATTTTTCAAAAAATAATTTTCTACTGTCGCAAATTTTAAATACGCCGAGGATTGCCTTTTCTATAGTAAATTATTCAAAAAATAATTTTTTACTGTCGCAAATTTTAAATACGCCGAGGATTGCCTTTTCTATAGTAAATTTTTCAAAAAATAATTTTTTTACTGTCGCAAATTTTAAATACGCCGAGGATTGCCTTTTCTATAGTAAATTTTTCAAAAAATAATTTTTTACTGTCGCAAATTTTAAATACGCCGAGATTGCCTTTTCTATAGTAAATTTTTTAAAATATAATTTTTTACTGTCGCAAATTTTAAATACGCCGAGGATTGCCTTTTCTATAGTAAATTTTTCAAAAAATAATTTTTTACTGTCGCAAATTTTAAATACGCCCGAGGATTGCCTTTTCTATAGTAAATTTTTCAAAAAATAATTTTCTACTGTCGCAAATTTTAAATACGCCGAGGATTGCCTTTTCTATAGTAAATTATTCAAAAAATAATTTTTTACTGTCGCAAATTTTAAATACGCCGAGGATTGCCTTTTCTATAGTAAATTTTTCAAAAAATAATTTTTTACTGTCGCAAATTTTAAATACGCCGAGGATTGCCTTTTCTATAGTAAATTTTTCAAAAATAATTTTTTACTGTTGCAAATTTTAAATACGCCGAGGATTGCCTTTTCTATAGTAAATTTTTCAAAAAATAATTTTCTACTGTCGCAAATTTTAAATACGCCGAGGATTGCCTTTTCTATAGTAAATTATTCAAAAAATAATTTTTTACTGTCGCAAATTTTAAATACGCCGAGGATTGCCTTTTCTATAGTAAATTTTTCAAAAAATAATTTTTTACTGTCGCAAATTTTAAATACGCCGAGGATTGCCTTTTCTATAGTAAATTTTTCAAAATATAATTTTTACTGTCGCAAATTTTAAATACGCCGAGGATTGCCTTTTCTATAGTAAATTTTTCAAAAAATATTTTTTACTGTCGCAAATTTTAAATACGCCGAGGATTGCCTTTTCTATAGTAAATTTTTCAAAAAATAATTTTTTACTGTCGCAAATTTAAAATACGCCGAGGATTGCCTTTTCTATAGTAAATTTTTCAAAAAATAATTTTTTACTGTCGCAAATTTTAAATACGCCGAGGATTGCCTTTTCTATAGTAAATTTTTCAAAATATAATTTTTTACTGTCGCAAATTTTAAATACGCCGAGGATTGCCTTTTCTATAGTAAATTTTTCAAAAAATAATTTTTTACTGTCGCAAATTTTAAATACGCCGAGGATTGCCTTTTCTATAGTAAATTTTTCAAAAAATAATTTTCTACTGTCGCAAATTTTAAATACGCCGAGGATTGCCTTTTCTATAGTAAATTATTCAAAAAATAATTTTTTACTGTCGCAAATTTTAAATACGCCGAGGATTGCCTTTTCTATAGTAAATTTTTCAAAAAATAATTTTTTACTGTCGCAAATTTTAAATACGCCGAGATTGCCTTTTCTATAGTAAATTTTTTCAAAAAATAATTTTTTACTGTCGCAAATTTTAAATACGCCGAGGATTGCCTTTTCTATAGTAAATTTTTCAAAAAATAATTTTTACTGTCGCAAATTTTAAATACGCCGAGGATTGCCTTTTCTGTAGTAAATTTTTCAAAAAATAATTTTTTACTGTCGCAAATTTTAAATACGCCGAGGATTGCCTTTTCTATAGTGAATTTTCAAAAAATAAATTTTTACTGTCGCAAATTTTAAATATGCCGAGGATTGCCTTTTCTATAGTAAATTTTTCAAAAAATAGTTTTTTACTGTCGAAAATTTTAATACGCCGAGGATTGCCTTTTCTATAGTAAATTTTTCAAAAAATAATTTTTTACTGTAGCAAATTTTAAATACGCCGAGTATTGCCTTTTCTATAGTAAATTTTTCAAAAAATAATTTTTTACTGTCGCAAATTTTAAATACGCCGAGGATTGCCTTTTCTATAGTAAATTTTTTCAAAAATAATTTTTTACTGTAGCAAATTTTAAATACGCCGAGTATTGCCTTTTCTATAGTAAATTTTTCAAAAAATAATTTTTTATCTGTCGCAAATTTTAAATACGCCGAGGATTGCCTTTTCTATAGTAAATTTATCAAAAAATAGTTTTTTACTGTCGCAAATTTTAAATACGCCGAGGATTGCCTTTTCTATAGTAAATTTTTCAAAAAATAATTTTTTACTGTCGCAAATTTAAAATACGCCGAGGATTGCCTTTTCTATAGTAAATTTTTCAAAAAATAATTTTTTACTGTCGCAAATTTTAAATACGCCGAGGATTGCCTTTTCTATAGTAAATTTTTCAAAAATAATTTTTTACTCTCGCCAAATTTTAAATACGACGAGGATTGCCTTTTCTATAGTAAATTTTTCAAAAAATAATTTTTTACTGTCGCAATTTTAAATACGCC